>JBCAUI010522823.1:0-11793 GCA_038406195.1 Haplosyllis anthogorgicola | reverse complement strand
AGTAACAAATACTCATTGAAAACAGACATTAACTAGGTGCTGTACAATAAATACATACTTTATAGAAATTATTCGGCGGTTCAAAGACATTTTAAATTCTTTTTTCTTTATGAAATTCATTACGTTTTATTTATAATGAATTTCATTGTTTATATAGGATATCCCTTACTGGTAACAGGAGAAGAGACTATTATATGTATTTTATTCGGATATGGTTGACGCAATATTTGCATGCAAGCCTGTGGTGTAGATCTACATGTATTTAGCGATTTATCTCCCTGTTACTCTTTTACCATGTACATGTATACTCAAGTAAAAAGAACAGGAATTGTCGGATATGCATTGGCAAATCAGCATCAGTTCTTGAAGTTGCCGACTTCATGATAGTGATTACAAACATATTTTTTGTATTCAAGGGCTGCTCTGGATACAATCAGACGACTTGATGAAAAAGTGAAGAGGAAGAAAGCTTACAAGGACATATTTTCTGCTGAAGCGGTTGGATTGAGACAAAGGTATGTAAACTGATGATTTGAGTCCTGCAATAAACGATACTTGCTTCGTTCATAACAAATAGCTTTTCTCGAAGTGTAATTAAATGCACACATCTTTGTATTACGCAACGTACCTGAATTGTTAATTTTTTAGACTTCAAGATTACTGTGAACGACTCATGTTCTTCGATCCCGTGGAATATGGACGAAGGGCAGAAGAATTATTGTGGAGGAAAGTATATTATGACATTATTCAACTCATGAAACACAACAGAAAGGTAAAGTTGTTCATGAAGGTTTATCTGTAAGCTTTGAATCAAATACAGTATTTTCCTGTAATAATGCTTCTGTGTATGAGATAGATTTCGTAATGTAAGACTGAAAGTAATATTGCAACAATATCGAATAATTTAGTAATCTGATGTCATAATGTTATTGACAATATTATCTACAAGAAAGGCTTAAATTGCATTGTGATTTTTTGATTGTAATTAAATAGATTAAAAATACATGTATTATTAAGGATGGTATAAGTATTGTTTTTGAGTTTTGTATATTTTATCCAGGATGAGATATTTAAAAGAAAAGGCTGAATTTTTATGTTTGTTTGTAGCAAATGAAACCAAGTGGTACGCTGGAGAGTGCATTTAGAACTCATTTGGTGGGAGCCGCAGGATACTATCATCACTTACTGTTCAAACTGCAGCAAGAGTATGCATTAAGACTAGATGGAGTGGTCGACGTGTACATGTTTTCTGAGCCGAAATCACGTATGTACTAAACAGTTTACAGTGTACTTTACTTTAAATTTTAAGTTTTAACCGAAATTGCAGTTTTTAAACCTTTTTATTTTCGGACTTTTAATCATCTCGGCATGCGCACCCCATCACCCCCACCCCCTACCTCCTCCCCGACATTTGGACCACAGATTTTCATGTTTCAGATACTTCTGACATGAGACGAAAATGGCAGAAATGCCCCCCGCCCCCGCCCCCGCCCCAATGAAATAACAGAAATAACAACTGACCACAGATCTATATTGAATACCTCTTGACACTGTAAATGGAAAGCAACAGACCGCACTTCCGATGATCGAGGTTCAGGTCCATCAGGACTGTTAATGTATTGTTTTAATGCATTGTTTTGATGTTGATGCCCAAGGCTTTCGTCCTGAATTATCGTCACTTTTATCTCTTAACTTCCTGAAATAGATAAGAAGATACATTCAAACAAAAAGGAATACGATGAAGCAGTCATTGATTGGGCAAAGAAGGCCTGCCACAGATGCTTAGTCTACCTTGGTGATATAGGTAATTCAGTCTGGTTTTTGGCTCATTTGACAGAATTGCCAAAGAGCCTACAGAATCATGAATTGTCTGTCGTCCATCGTTGTTGTCGTCACAGCTACCCTGAGCACACTATTGATAATAGAGACTTCATATCTTATATATGTGGCGGGAGCCGCCCGCACAAAATAACGGTGGGCTTCGCTTCGGTGTTGGACGGGGCAATTACCCCGTGTCTTCTGCGATGGCCGTTTCGAAACGTCAGTGATCCGGCCGCGGTGCACTTACTTTGGGGCTTTATCGGGCCCTCGGCACGGCTAGTGACGCAACTTAATGACGGACTAACTAAAGAGCTCAAACCTACGGGCATTGAGCCAGGTTGCTT
Source organism: Haplosyllis anthogorgicola (assembly GCA_038406195.1). Classification (NCBI taxonomy): domain Eukaryota; kingdom Metazoa; phylum Annelida; class Polychaeta; order Phyllodocida; family Syllidae; genus Haplosyllis; species Haplosyllis anthogorgicola. The sequence goes on along the minus strand of JBCAUI010522823.1, from coordinate 9,628 downwards.
AGTGAAATGAAGACAACGCTTGTAGTCACACTTGGTAACGTTTTGTGAGACAGACGTCTGGGGCTGGTGTACAGTCAACCCAGTGGACACCCTACGTGAAAGTGTCCCCTTCCAATGAGGTGCACGGACTTAAGTACCCCCCAAGGGCGGGTGCTTATGACATCATGGCCGTGACATCATCGCCGGAGTGTTCGAACGTGATGTAACGTTCCAAATGATGCACCCTTGATGACGTCACCACTGCATGTGATCCGGATGTCCAGTTGAACAGGGTCATCTCTAGCTGGGCCAAAAGCTTGTTGGGGCAGACGAAGCTGAGCTCATCTGACCATTCCGGAGGGGGCAAATTGGCGATCCCCTGCACTCCCACATAGGAATGAACGAAGTCTTGCGGGTGTTGCATGGGGTGTGGCAGACACTCATTCTTCATTGCAGGTTTACGGTCGGTACTCCGTCGGGGATTTTCTATTCCACCTCCTCCCGCACCGCTCCCCGCTGCCCATTGGGCTGGAGAGGCCGGTCGTAGGTTGTTCCTTCCGCGCCGACAGGACCGGTGGCAGCCACCCTGATGATGGGATTGGGACCATGGATTGGGGCCGAGGCCCTCGGTGGGGTGGGTGGTCAGCAGTTCTGGAGGAATGGTCTCCTTACACAGGGTCTTAGGCACGGTCTGCACTGCATTTGGCCCGTCCGGGATAGTGACAACACTCTTCAACCGTGGGCTCGCCATTCTCACCTCCCTCGTGTCCCCCGATTCTGGGGACGGGGTTCGACAGGGGGCGGCCGCTGCCAGGTTGACGGGCCCCCGGGGAGCCATGGACGTGAATGTGGTTCTATTTTTGACTTGTAGGTTTCTCATCTGGTACTCTGCCCGCAGCAAGCCGATCAGGTCTTGGCAGGCAAGGACAATGTTGTCTTTGCTTTTGACTTTGTGTGGGCCCATCGCGGGGATGGCTAGCACAATTCCCTGTAGGGCATCTCTGATCAATGTCCACTGGGCAGAGTAACAATCGTGCTTTAAGAGTTGGTCGACGTTGCCGAAGATCGTGACTGGGAGCACGGAGATCTCCTGTTCGGTCAGCTCCGGGATCTGGGCCTCTACTTTCCGAGCGTCACTGGTCATGGCATCGGCGGGGGTGCAAGATTGATACATAAGGGTGAGCAGTTCTGGCTGGATGAGTGGCTCACGGCCGCGCACGAGATATGGAGGACCCGATGTGCTCAGTGGGATTGATGGGTCTTCGCCATCTAGAAAGTCGTGAAAGCTTGCTGCTGCCTCACCGGTTGTCTTGGCCTCTCGTGCCCACATGTCTAGTTTCCCCCTTAGTCTCCTCCTCGATCACTATGTCCAGTGGCTGGAATTTGGACACATCGGGATCAATGTCGGTGGCATACCCTGCCCAGAACTGTCCGTCCAGGACGGAGCCATAGAAAAACCATACAACGGACCACCTGGCACTGTTGTTCTTAGCAAACTTCCATTTGGTCCACATCCTCCCCATGGCAGGCTCGAGCATCGGGCACACTTCCTGGATGTGCTTGTCAAATAATGCAAGCTTTCGATCTTCTTTTGTTTTCTTGAAGTTGATTGTGTCTCTCATGGCTGCATCAGGCTAATTTTCGAGGACCTCCTTGTTGACCCGGTCATGGGCCTCATTGTAAGAATTGCGATTCTCCGCGAAGCAGAGGGCGTCAGCAAGGATGACCAGTTGTGTGCATTCGTCATCCGCAGTTGCGGCCATCTGTAGGATGACATTGGCAAAACGATCGATACACCTCACATCTGATGACTGGGTGTACAGACTGAATCCACCTTCCTCTGCCGCTGCTCGGTGAAATAGAACTACTCTGAAAAGAAAGCTGTCGTGTTAGTTAAACAGACATCCTTCAACCTTACAAACCCAAACGACCAGGGAGGCAACTGACGCTCATCACTTAATATGGAATTTCGCATTCAAGTCCCGGCCGCTGAACAGCGGCCGCAATGCAGGCAGGTGCGGTGCTGTGGTGCCCATGGGGGTCCTGCGGTGGCTGCAGTGTCCATGTCCGCCCGCAATCAGCCTACTTATCACTTGTCAGGAAGCCATCCATGGGGCCTTCAGCAAGGCATGACCAACTTACTCACATGAAAGGGTCTTCTACGTCCTCAGATAGGTCCATTCTTATGATGTTCTCCTACCAACAGCCCAATCCAAAATGAGCAGGGAATCCCCGTGGGAATCCTTTTATAGGGCACGTGATGTCACATGTGATGTCATTTACTCAGCCTTGTTCTGGTTTCACCCCACTTGAGGGGGAATCCCTGCTGTATTTCTTCATTTCGACGGATGGAGCTGATGCGTCAACATGCCCAAAGCCTCTCCTGAAGATGTGAGTATGCTCAAGATTTTCTCTTCTCCCTCGGGGAGCAGCGGCCATGACTCACTGGGTCACTGGCAGCTGGGGCCCGAGTCAATCACTGCGTTGATCATGAGGGCTTCCCTAGCTGGTGGCCTTTGTGGTTTTCCCGGGGCCTGCTGGTTCTCTCGGGTAAGTACCCTGGCCTGGTAGGCAGGCACCTTGTGGCAGCCATGGTCACATGTCTGGCTCCCCCAGGTTTCCTTTGCACCGGGTCAATTTGTTTCTATTTTGTTGCTGGCCAACTGTGAGCCGGGCAGCTTAAGACGACCGTCTAATTTCTGCTTTCCTTTTGTATAATAAGATTTTCAAAGTGACCGAAGCCATACCATATCCAGAAGACAAGGTGTGCAAAACTTTATAAACAGACGCCTTTCTGGACCCCGGCTTGGGGCTACCTTTATCACCACGCACCGAGGAGATCCAACACGCCACCGCTATCTTGGTGCACACAATGTTGGGCGCATCATCCACTTCAGAGGGTCTTCCCCCTGGGGGCGAGACCCCCACCACTGGCGGTGCGCGGCCCAACTCCCATGCCACCTGGAAGAAGAGATGCTGAAGTATCCAGTGCAACCCAAAACTGATGACTGCTGCAAACGTGGATGACTGGGCCCGCCTTAGATGTGCATTCTCTATGTCCAGCATCAAGATGGAGGTGCAGTCAAGGGCAGTCATGGCAGACCTCATTAACCAGGGCAAATTCGGCTGGTATCTGGGGCGGCCCCAGGAAGGACCCCCCAAGGGATTCTCTCGCATGAAACAGGTCGCCCTTCTGGTGGTGGGCATCATGCCGATCATCGAAGGAAAGATGGACGACATCACTTTCGCCTTGTGCCGAGTGCACATCTACGAGGAGCAACAGACGGTACCGATCCTCCCGGCCATGCAGTATCTGAACATGGTGGCAGAGAACAGGTCACCTCCCGTGGCAGTTCTGGTACACGTAGATATGGAGACGACTGTCGGTCAGTGGCCCAGGTCTTCATGGGACAACCATAAAGACCTGCCCATCTTTGCCCACATCTTGGATGATGAGGACCATGGGGTTCTGACCTTCCAGGAGGGGGATGGCCCTTGGCGCCCCCTTGGGAGAATCCACCTTAATGAACTCTTCATGACGGTTGACAGATGTGCAGTCATCCCACTGGACACTTACTCTCACCTGGACACGCCGACCATGGGTGATGTGAAGCTGTCCATGATGGGAGCCCATCCCTCCAGAACACGTCGACCCCACAGGAGACCCACGGAGGGATCTAGGCCATGCCGGGGATGTGTTCCACACCCTCAGCTTCCATCCTACTCCCACGGCTGTCATCTCTTTTAACGCGGACTGTCCCACAGACAAGACCAGCAAAGAATTCATGTATGGTTTGAGGGACGGGTTCTCCCAATTTGGGCCTAAGCCACTAGCCTACCCTGTACCTGCATTGGCCGAACAGTGGAAACAGATTTCTAGTCATGTCAACAGGCCTGCTTCGCGGTATGAGCCCGTCAACCTATACGAGGTACAGATGATCAGCGAAGGTGTGAAAGCCATGCAGGAGTTCGAAGCCCAGACGGCCACCATGTGGCTAGCAGATGTCAAAGCAGCTTTCGACCTTAATGTCCTTTTCGAGGAAGGCTGTACCAATGGTGGCAAAGAACTGTGGGCTGAGTATTCCCAGTGCGAGGATAAATCTGTGATGGAGATCAGCCATCGCCTCAGTGCCATTGTCGTGGAATCCAAACTCAGTCTAGCAATTGCCCAGCGGAACTATGCAGAGTGCCACCTGCGGCAAAGAGAGGTCAGCTATCAGAGGGCTAGTGCCAACGTCACGGCCCGTCTCGATGCGGTAGCCGTGGGCCTGGCATCCGTTTGCATGTACCAGTTTCACAATGACCTTCACCAAGTCTTGGAAGGGTATGGACTGATGAAACCGTTTCCAGCAACCCTGATACCCCTGTTTTGCCCACAGGCAGCATACGACGTTCACAGCATCATTGGTGATGAGGCTCTCTTTGGTTTTCTCCTTCCCCATGTCCAAGGCACGGAATCCATGCATGTCGGCCCTGGAATGGCCACTGGGCTGGTGAGAAACAAAGCGAGGAGGGAGTCTGCAACGGCAGTTGTGCTGGTGATGTCTGCCGTCATCACGCCCAGGATCCACCGGTCCTGACACTCCCAAGACATCCACACCGGGCCCTAAGTTCAACATCATCGACTATTTCCGTGGAGGGACCGGGAGCGGAGGCAAGTCCAGCACCCGCTTCCAAGCCAAGTCCAGCATGGCCGATACAGTCGCAAAGGCACTCGCCTTCAAGGGGGCTGGGAGCACACCCCTCAGCAACCTGATCATACTGGAAGATGAGCCCAAGTCTCCGCAATCTCCCCCCGACTGCTCCACTACGGGATCCCCCTCAGGGGGGAAGGTCCAGCCGAAGAAGGGACTGCACGAGCTGGAGTCAGGCAAGAAGGAGACCCCCGAGGACAACCCAACCAAGAAGGCTACTCCCAAAAAGGAGCCCCCCAAGGACGAACTGTTCCAGAGGGAGTCTTCCAAAAAGAAGCCGCCCAAGCACCCCGACGATGGACATGGCAAGTCCAACAAGCATGACAAGCGCGGCAGCAAACATGACGGCCGCGATGAGAAATGCAACTGCAGCAGCAAGGAGGGGAAGAAGACGGACAACCACAAGAAAGGAGACAGTAGTCCCGCTCATTGTAGCCATTCCCGAGATGGCTCCCAGGACAAGTTGTCCAGACATAAGCACCACAAGAAGGACAAGAAAAAGAAGAAAAGCTCGGAGGTGGAGTCCTCCCACCATGACAAAGATCACAAGGCAGAGTCCTCCCGCCATGAAGAGAACCGTAAAGCAGAACCCTCTCATCAAGAATCAACTACATCTGGCAAGAAGCACAAGCATGATGACAAGCCTCCCCCGCGCCCTTCGAAGCGTCTACGGCCGGCTCTCATCGAAAGTGACTCCAGCTCCGACGAACAGGAGCCAGACATCAAAGTCGATGATGACCACCATCTGGTGGAGTCGAGCTGCTCTTGGATGGTGGTGACATACTCCGGGACATGCCTAGGCTCAGTACTTCCCCTGACCGTGGGGAAGTAAAAGTCTAGTGGGAGTCTAGACTGGCGGCCAAACATCAAGAAGAAGGGACTGTATCCTGTGATCTCTGAGTGGGTAGCGTTGTACGCCTGAACAACCTCCGCCAGATGATCCGTCCAATCCAACTTCTTCTCCGAGTCCAGTTTGCCCAGCGTACACATCAGCGTTTGATGCATCCGTTCCACCTGGCCATTAGTTTGGGCGTGATACGGGCTGGTCCTACACTGTTGGACTCCCAGCATGCGACATAGCTCAGTCACGATGGAGCCTGTAAAACATGTACCCTGGTCACTCAAAAGGCAAGCAGGGGAGCCAAAGAGTGACAGGACATACCTGTACAATACGTTGGCTACGGTACAGGCTTTTTGATCCTTCATTGTGAAGGCCAGCGTATAATGCGTGAAATGGTCTGTACAGACCAAAATGTTCACAACCTTAGGTTGCTGGTTGAGCAGCACCGGCTGCTCAATGTTGACTTGTAAACGTTGACTTGTAAAGTCAACGTGGAGTAGCTCCATGGGAGCAGTCACGATGATCGGGTTTAGTGGTGCCCGCACACTGCGGGCTTCAAACTTTCGGCACCTCTGACATCCTTTGATGGCTTCTTTCACTCTGTTGGCCATCCTTGGCTACCAGAAATGCTCATGCAAGAGGGACATTGTCCAGTCATGCCCCTGATGTCCGGCATCCTGGTGAGAGCCATCGATGGCCTGCTGGCGGTGCGACTGCGGGACCACAAAAAGGATCAAGGGCTTGACTGCCTCTTTAGGGTGATGCGAGACATACAGGCATCCGTTATGGAGGCGAAATTTGTTCCTCTGGCAGTTGTAATCCTGGCCCTCGGGGGTGTTGGCATTGGGTCCCAGTGCCTTGAGCAGGGTAGTGGGTTTGCCCGCCTGAATCCAATCCAGTACCTTGGCCAGTAGTGGGTACTCTCCCTGGGCTCTGGGCCAGTTGGTCAACTCAACGGGGCACAATTTGGCCATACAGGCATGTGGTGAGGGGCTGTGGATCTTCATCCAACTCCTCTGACTCCCTGGTCAGGTGAACCTGCCTGACCAAGAAAGCCTCTGCCCTCTCTGAGCTGCCTAGCCTTGCACTGTTGAGGATGCTACACACCCCTTCCACATCGATAACTACCCTCTTTCCCCCAGGCATCGTCGATCTTTCCCTCTCCTCCACCTCCATCTCCTCCAGGGTAAGTTTATCCTTTTCCTCGAGCCGGCTCAAAGCGTCTGCCACTGGCTTGTGCCAGCCCTTAACATACTCCAGGGAGAAGTTATAGCTGGCCAACACTCCCACCCACCGATGTCCTGTGGCATCCAAGTTGGGAGTTGTCATGATGTACATCAAGGGGTTGTTGTCAGTCTTAACAACAAAGGAGGGTGCATGTAACAAGTACTCATTGAAGTGCTTGGTGACCGCCCACAACAGAGTGAGGAACTCTAACTTGCTCGAGTGGTAATTTTTTTCATGCTTTTTGAGGGTCCTGCTACCATAGGCTACTTGGTGGAGCTTGCCCTCATCATCGGCTTGTTGGAGGGTTGCTCCCAGGCCTATGCCCGAAGTGTCCGTATGTAGGATGAAAGGCCAGTCAAACAGCGCCAGCTGCAATACGGGCTCCAAGATCAGGGCGTCTTTCAGCATCTGGAAGGCAGCTTTCACCTTCCAGGATAGCACAAGTTTCTCCTTCTACTTGTTGGCCCCCTCCACAGCCAGGTAGTCCATCAGGGGGCGGGCAATCCGGGCAAACCCCCGAATGAACTGTCTATAATGGCCGGCCAAGTTTGTAAACAACCAGATCCCGGTGTACATGTCAGGTTCACAAACCTCCCTGATCGCCTTCACACTCTCTTTGCTTGGCTGTATACCATCCTGGGAGACGTGATATGCTAAATAAACGATCTCTGTCTGGAAGAACTTGCACTTGGAAGGCTTAAGGCGCAAGCCATGCGTCTGAAGACACTTGAAGATGGCCCGCAGCCACGTCAGATGGTCTGCCTCGGTATCTGAATAGACAATAACATCATCTAAATAGATGAGGCAATATAGCAAATTCAGTTCCCCCAGTATGTTCTGCATGCAGTGCTGGAAGGTCGCGGGTACGTTGCTGAGGCCAAAGGGCATCCTCCGGCACTTGAAGAAGCCCATATTTCCTATGGTAAAGGCCGTATACTTCCAAGACCCTGGGCTCATGGGTATCTGCCAGAACCTGGACAAGAAATCAACGCTCGAAAAGTGTTGTGCCCCCACCAGGTTGTCCAGTGTCTCCTGGATCCATGGGAGGGGGTAGGAGTCTTTCCTGGTACGGTCATTGAGCCTGCGGAAGTCTATGCAGAATCTCAGACTACCATCCTTCTTCCGCACAAGGATGACTGCGTTGCTCCATGGGCTGTTGCTAGGTGCTATGGCACCCGCTTCCTGCATTTCAGGTGTTCCCATACCTCCACCAAATGTGGGGGTATCCGACGGAAGCGCTTTTTAATGGGCATCTCATCGTTGACTGAGATCTCATGTTGTGCAGCAGCTGTACACCCAAGCTCTGTAGAGTCTAGAGCAAACACATCATGGAACTCTCAGGAGAGCCTTCGCCTTGGCTCTCAACTGTTTGGGCCAGACCTCCAAGCCGGACAGGTCCAACTTCCCCAGGACCTTGTCTTTGTGTTCCTCCTCTGTCATGGTGGAGTCGGAAGGCTCTCGTTTAATCCCCAGCTCCTTGTTGAGCTGGGCGAGCATTCCAGGTAGAACATAGCTCTCTGGCACCTCATTAGCTGTCATGACAGTAGCCAGCAGAACCTCTGCCTTGATCATCTGAGGCACCGCTGTCATGTTTTCCAGAATGATCTGAACCCGCTGTGAGTTTCATTTCAGGAATTGATAGGACCAGAGCTTCACCCCTGGCAGGAGGTGGCCTTTCTCCATGAGCAACTCAGTAGTGGCCACCCATAGGCACCCCTCAGACACCTTCCAGTCAACCTTCCCCAGGATGGCCATATGCCCAAAAGGGGGCAAGGTAACGTCAGCTCTGGCCCAGACTGCCTCTTCATACTCTGTGGGGTCATTCTTCATTTCAGCCATCTTGTCTTCTGTGGGGGCATCCGAAACTTCCGGGTCGGCCAGCATCTCCGTGGCTTGCTGCAATGGGGTCTTCTCTTTCCCCGACTTAGCTAGCGCTCTCCGCACCAGTACCGGCCACATTCGTAGCAACGAGGTCACTTGGGCGTTGGCCCATGGCACAGCGAATTGGTCAATCTTGCTCTCACGGATGACCTGTATGACCCGTTCCAGAGTGGGAGTGCCGAGTAGGACAGGGTCATGCCGGGCGAAGTTCATATCGCTCTGCAAGACTAGGGCCACCGTGTCCTCATTGAAGCCAGCAACTCCCTCCACCTGTATTTGTATGACGACATACCCAACGATGTCAAACTTTGACTCTCCGATCCCTCTGATTGAGGACTCCCCTGGATGTAGTAGGTCGGACAGTGGGTACACTGGCTCCGGTGTTCAGCACTGTGAAACAGGACTCACCGTCAACTCGAATTCGGCCGATGTTATCCACACCCATCCACCATCCTACTGCTTCCTCATTCACATAGGGAGTCTCTCCCTGATGCCATTTTAATTTTGGCTCGGGACCCCTGCTTGGTCGTCGGCCGGCTTGGCGGTTGCTGGTTTCTGAGGGGCCGCGCTCCCTTCTACCGGCCCCTGGCCCCGTTTAAATAGGCCTTACAGGGACCACTCTTCTCAGGGCACTCACGAATCAGGTGAGAAGTCGACCCACAGTTAAAGCATCGTCTTTTTCAGTCTCCATATTGGTCCATGGCTTTGACCATCCGGGCATTTCCCCTGGAAATCCCAACTCCATCATAACCTTCCCTTTCCGATCCTGTTTTGGAATTGTAGTCTGAGGACTCGGGGGGTCTGGTCAGCGGTTGCGAGGTACCCTCTGGCATACGGGCGCCTATCACGATCATGATCACGGTTGCTATTCCAGTAATACTCTGGGTCAAGTTGGCGACAGGTGTGTCATGGGGTTATGCTTGTGTGTCGCGGTATAGATAACACTAACCCGAGGCATTACGATGACTCTATGTTTATTGCTTAAGATGATGCATGCATGAGGATG
>JBCAUI010522812.1:0-11793 GCA_038406195.1 Haplosyllis anthogorgicola | reverse complement strand
GCGTTTACTTCAAATAAAGACTGGATCAGTTTTCAAGTAAAATACTTCGTTCATTATTGATGCTCCGACTACTACACTGCGTCTGCTGTGTCTGGGTCTTATGGATGAGTCGACATATTTTGCAGGCTGATTGCAGACAAATTTTGGACTATTTTTTCTGCTCCATACCAATTTTGGCCATTTTTTATGAACCTTTGTATTTACCAGATGTTTACAAACTTTATTGAAGTATAGGGCCTTGTATTGAGGAAAAAGAAAGATGGTTTTATGATCCTAAAACCATGGTTTTAAGTGATGGTTTTAATTGAGTTATGAAAAAATTCATAGAATTTTTTTATTTTTGATGGCCAAATATGTAACTTTGTGTAAAACAAATAAGCCTTAAATATGATATATCATCCCTATGTATTTTAGTTACTGCAAATTTTTAGTTTTGGCACACAAAGACACAGACACAGCCGGAAAACACACTCATCCAGAACTCCCTACTCTACTACTGCCAGAAGTTTTAATTGTCCTGCCGGGGTTCTTGAACATGCCAGCTCTTCCAGATTTGCAACATAGCACCGTGAATTGACACCCCCCAAGCTTCCGGGCCCCTAAAACGTTTATGGCAGGTATGATGGTTTCCGGAATACTTGTTTTGCTAACCTTGCAGTGAGGAACGGTCCGGTCCCAGACCGTACGCCAATAGTTGCTTGCTTTGCTTGCATTCATTCTCTCCGCGTCTTCAATTTGAGTTGTTCTCGCTTTATTCCAGTCACTGCGTTTTGCATTGATGGAGAAATCCCAGTTCTATCGCAACAAACAGTAAATAATCCATGATTCATGTGTGTAGTCCGTTGTCTGTGCACATCCGTCCCGAGTGCATCCCGGCTACCAAACGCAGAATCAGTAATGTCTCTTGGCCATGTCGTTCCTTGGTGAGTTTGTCTCCTTTATCAGCCAACCTCTTCTGGATTTATTAATGTTCACAATGTTCTCTGTTTATGTTGTAGATTCATTGCATGCAAAGCCGTCGACATGGAAGTACTGGTTTCTAAGTTTCCACAGGAGTGGAGAGGACTATTTGCTGCTCTCGATCATGGCATTGAATCACAACAGTATGCGGAGTTATGGCTGACTGAAACCCAGAGAAGTCTGTACGGTGACATGGTCAGCTGGTCGAGTTTATTAACAGCACTGTGTGGACGTGAACCATGTGCTGTGGGTACTAAATTGGAGTAGTAAGTATACCATGTTTTGATAAAACAGCTTCAGCAGAGGTAAATTAAAAATTGTGTTATTTTAGAGTAAAAAATGTATCTATTTTAAAACATGTAATAAATAGAAATCCTGATTACAAAGTGCAGAGGGAAATGTAACCCAAACGCTAATATAAAACTAAACGGGCCCTTTTCCTGTTCCAGCTATTCACGACTGCAGGCTTTTCCAGTCCATTTACAGAGAAGAATCCTCAGCTTTATACACCAACATAGAGAACGTTGTCCAGTAGAGGCTCTCGTACATCTGACTGACACCATGTCAGTCAAAAAAATCTCAGATGAATGGATCTGTGCTTTACTGTGCATGATTCAGCAGTACTGTAAATATCAACAGAGAGAAAACCAAACAAACGAAGTGGAACGTGACGACAAGGATGTGGAACCAATTTACACGTTTTCGACCTCTAGTCAGCGTAGTTTGAAAGACTTCTTCGTCACACTGCAGTCAAAACGTTCGTCATCATCAGTTGATAGCTCTTTCATTTCTGAAAGTACTGTAAAGATTAAAACTGAGGAAGATATGATTTGTGACTTTGACAAGAATGATGAACCTATGGTCGTAGATGTCGATGCAGATGAAAGTCTTGCAGAAAACAAACCGTTCAGTCTATCACAATCCCGGGGTTTTACAAGGAGCCAGCTAAGACCCAACTTTGATGCGTCCTTCATTAGTCAGCGAAGTCTTTTTCTGGAGGATCATATGCAGGTACTTAAAGAGATGGACTTGACAAACATTGTTGGAAAAATTATGCTAATTTCTTGAATTTTAATGTATAAATAAAGCAAAATAGAAGATGTAAATAAATGTCCAAAGATTAGTTTTACGATCACAAGATTTTAGGATTTTGCTCGAACGCTAAATATAGAGAATAAAAATGTGTCATATCAGAAAAAAATGCTATATCAGAAGTAGGAAATGCCTCAATTCAAGGTTCATGTTACTGTCAGACGTCGACCCGGCGTGTGTATGTTTCACGATGACTGATTATGGGTATTAACGCACTAGGACAAAGAGGACTAGCAAGCAGTGATGTGAAATATTGATCTAGGACCCTATAACAGCATAAAGATAATAATGTTATAGTAGACAGTCATTCTGCAGAATTATTAAATACATGTACATTACTGATGCCACTGTTTTACGTTTTATAAATACACTTTTACTTGATGATTACTTGCATTTCTGTGCTATTTGTTTACTAATAAATTGATACTGACATTAATAAAGATACTAAATGATATGCAATTACCTGAGGCAACTAGAAATAGATGTATATTGATGTGATCCCTCTGACTACTGAATTCCTTCTGGATGCACTGCTCATGTGCGCTTTGTTTTATATGGCTTGTAAATGATGTCACACACACACTGCATGTATCACGTCATTTCCAGATGCCCTTAGTTGGCGTCATGGCGGGAAGCATTAACCAAACTATATTATTAATACTAGTTACTTTTATTGAATTATCACACCTATCTTTTGACTATTCATTCAAGAAGAACACACAGCACCGAAATTTTAGAAATCCTACGGTGTGTTTTTGATGCACGTGCAGGAATGGCTCCAAATCCTACCCATTTTGTTTCAAAGCTAACAGGCTATTCAGCCTCTGTAAAACAGCATACATGTAGTGTAAATTTAGGAGAACAAGGATAACCACAGTTAATCTTGGTCAACTCAGAAAAAAACGTCTAATTTGGCAGTCATAAAATTTAATAACTTCTAAAATAACGACTTATCCTGTGAATATTAGGATGGTAAAACAAAGCCTTTTCCTTCTTGTTATATATTTTAACGCTTTCATTTGTCGTTTTTCAGGAGATTTATCTTACCTTTAGGTTCGGCAATGTACCATTCTTCTGTTTTATTTTCCACAAAATGTAACTCCCGCAAACAGGCAATAATGTACCAGCATTGGTTTATGTTCTCGTTCAATACGAATTAAATATGAGGAAATGATTATTGATTAGCTGTAACTTCGTCTTCATCAAGTTCATCTGCTTCCGCAGAGCTAAATATTTGATTTATTAATTGATATTTTAATTTCTGACGCATCGTCGTCTACCGTCTGTAAGAAGAATTACTCATTTTTATATAACTAGGTGGAACCTGTACTTTGCAAGGTCAAGATATATGAACAGGTGGACAGGATGAGAGAGTTTCAGCCTCCAAATATTTTCATCGCAATTTCATAAGCATTTTTTCCGGTAAAATTCATATCCTTCAAAAAGGTTGACCATTCTTTTTAAATCTCCGTACTCTCAAAAATTCAATTGCCTTCCACCTCTCCTCCTCCTAAAATGTCCAAAAGTGAGTACATCCACCTCCAAAACGTCACTGGACATAAAATATTGTTTCCTCGTCTCCTGAAATTCTTATCATTTTTGAAACGGAAAGAACAAAGAATGACTTTTTTGTTGTATTTTGAATCTGGCCTTTGTGATGGCATTTGCAGTTATGGACGCATATTTCAATAATTAGTACAGCAAAGGCTACAAACATCAGAGAAATGTACAAATATAGTAAGCTTTGCATATCTTTTAATGCCATTGGTTCACCACTTTTGCTCTTTTCACAGCCTTGTATCTTTGGCCAATGCCATTTGTTTACGAGGCCATCTTCAAGCATATTAAGAATTCTGAAAGAAAATAAACCAGATGTTATGTCTACAAATCAGTAAAGATCAATGCATTGTTATGAATTTGGTTTTGTAAATTTTGTGTAACAAGAATATTTACTGTTTGGAAAATAAGTCCTTGTACGCAGAATTATTCTGCGTTCCAGCTGCATACAGTAAAGGAGCAAATTTCTCTTTGATAATGGCTAAGTCACAGTTTCTGGCCATTTCCAATTCAGACGACGTAATATCCGCAAAATATACATATTCTCCTTTACTAACCATTTCCAAGTGTTTCGAATGATTTGATGATAAAGCTGCTGTTCCACCATTTACAAAAACTTTTATCATATTCCATAAATAAGTGTAGCTTTGTAACTGTAAGTATACATGGCAATTTGTGTTTTATCGTGGAAGTGACATGATAGACCATCTGGAGTTTGTTTTCGTAACGTATTTAACATATTTTAGATATGGCTTATGTGAAATGAAACAATATTTATCTGCCGTATGTTTATTAAATTTGATTTTCGATCATTGTTTTGGCACACAAAAGTGTCTTGTGGCCATAGAATTGTTTTACTATTGGAATTTTATTGGTTGAAACAAAGGTATTCAATAACAAAAATCACTACCTGAAATATGGTCTCCCATGCACTAAAACCTAGAGTTCCAAACTCATATTTTTCTTGTTCTATGTCATGTAATGTCTCAAATGGTGGAGAATCCTTATCTACGGCCAAAAATGCTATGAGACTCCCACTGCATGTGGGCATAATAATTAAGCAAAATAGCCACCAAAAGCTTGCAATGTTTCTGACTGAGGAAGCCTCTGGTAGAAAGTAGCCACCTTAATAAATCATAAATATAACTATTATCTACACAGTAGACTAGTACCAGTTTATGCAACAAAAACAGTACTTATATAAATTGGTAGTGTAAATCATTGAAACATAATATTGAAGTTGCATACTGTATATATACTCACTTTGGGTTAGAAGCGAACCAAATGAAAATGATATACTATTCTTGTATAATCAAAATTCAGTATTCCTCTTCTCTTGTGGAAGTGTTGGATTAATTTTAGTTGAAATATAAATAACCATAGCAATAAATGGAACTGTGGCAACAATCATTGACAATACCTGCCAACGAAATGGCTTCAGGAAAATACTTATCTGCAAAATAATGAAGTACAGATATAATCTGTGTTCGTAGATTATCCTAACTTGTAGCATTAGGCAAATTCAAACCTAGCGTCACGAAGAGAAGTATTTTTAAATTAAAAATTTGGTACATGATTTAACAAGGTTATAAAATGGAACTGTGATCCAATTCGTGATGATCTGAAACAGACGGGCAAAACTCATTCCTATCTTTTTAATATTTATGCTTTGGAGTTATTCACTGTCACTCATTTGCTACTGAACAAAATGTTTATCTGTCCATTACATTATTGTCCTATCAATCCCACAGTAATTACACTTGTCCTACAAACGCAAATGATTTCCAGCAATTATCACCTTAATGTTATGTACCAAACAAGTTCTAAACAGGCAATTTCTGTGCCATGAATTCTCATCACGTTACCTTTGAATCAGTGGCTATTTCTCTATACAATCCTCCAGTGTACTCTGAGTAAAATGGATATGTAAAATCCATTACTTCTTCTCTACGGGAGGAGAGTCAATGCGGAGACCTGGATATCGGCAACCTGCAAACAACAGTGATGGACATATCAATGCCAATATCTGATCAAATCAGGAAATTATTAGTACATATAATTCTATTTTGGGCTATCGATGCAATGTGAGGTTTTACTGTTTCAGAATTAATAGATTCTTTTCTCCCACGAACAAGAATGACATTAACGATATGAACTACTTGATGTGCTTATTTTCTGTCAAATTAATTTAGATCTAAAATGATCACTCTTTTCCAGCTGATTGTGTTTCAATTAAGTACTTATGCATAAAACACTTGTCAAAAGTGAATTTTTCCCTCGCGTCTCTATGAATTCATAAATTAACACAACTAACCTATTTGCTGTGATAATGATAATTTGACAATAGACTTCAGGTTTTGATGAATTAGTGAATTATATATGTAAGATAGCGACTTAGTTGCATTCGCATCATGTTGGGCATATTAATTTTTGCGTGCATATCATGCATATGCTGACCCAGTTCTACTGACCCAAATTCACAACAGTAAATTACAAATAATAAAATTAAAGTATTGCGTAATTTATGTTACATCGAAATTTCCAAATATTTCATATAACTGCATTGTCATTTCCTAGTTTCTAATTCATATACATTCGGATACATTACTCATTTAATATATGGCTTTTAAAGTTTTAGATGAGATCAAGAGAAGTTGATTCGACCTTGTCTTTTAAGTCTTTCACTATTCCATTCCATGTACCATTTTCATCTTGTGAACCCCACAAACGATCTCGTGGAAAAACAATTGTGTACCTAAATTGGTACATTTATGAAAGTGCGACAGCCCGTTTACCCGTATCCAGACGAACCCATTGATGTATCATAAGCCCCTATTGAGTTAACCCCTTCCAGATGTATCCACTCTAATGCTATAAGCCCTATTCTATCACTCCACACACCAATTAGTAGGAACAAGCTTATCCGACTTTGCACCCACTCTGTAGGCATCTTTCATTTAGCACATTAAATCCTACTGATACCACTTGTGTATCCTGTTTACACTGTAACTGAAAGTGTTCCATATCTCTCTCTGCTGTCAACAGCACTGAGATCATGCCTCTGAATATATTAGCACAGAGAGGACCAATAAGCGGCTCTAGAAAGTGTGCTAGTGTGGCCAGACTGCTTGATGACTGTCACAGCATCCTATATTCCTACTATTCTATTGGAAGCAGGATCCTCCATGTTGGTGGGCTGTCCTGAGCACCCCCATATATACTTTTGGAACTGAAGCTTCCAGTGACAGTCTGGGGTATGTGACAGCTGCTATACCTTTTTGTTATGAAGCAATAAAGAGTAACTGAAGACTACTGTAGTTTGTCAATGATGGGTTTGGGGATAAACTCTAGATACTAAACACTGGTGCAAGTTGCATGTGCCCAATGGCAAGGGAACTACAGGTGTCATCTGGGGTAGGTGAACCTGGCCCTCGGAAGTGTAAGTTATGCGACGTGGATGGGTCAAAATTGGTTAACTGGAATGTCATTTGGCATAGCAAAGAATGTCCAAATATCTACAACAGAAAACTCTTTTATGGCTCAATAATACAATTTAAAGCTTAAGAGTTTCATCAAACATCATGTTTTAAATACGCTCTTTTTAATTTATCTATATTTAAAATCATGCTGTTCAATATTTCATACTCACGTAAAATTAAATATTAGAGCTAAGGAGTCGAGTATTTCCCTACAGAGACCTTCGAATTTTTTCTCACTGTTGTTGCTATTTTCTGTAAGACCCATAAATGGTGCCCACTGAAAGAAAGCAATGGTATCAGATGTTTTACTTTTTTGGTTTTCATAAGGGAATTTATTCTGTAAAAATTTCTAAAAATGAAGTCTACCATTCAATTCTCTCTTATATTAGTCCCTAAAGATTCGTATCTGCAATACTAATAAGTTCTGGGTACAATACCAACAAAGTGACGACAGTAAGGTGTCTTCCATTGAAGCCGTACTTCTCATTAGGGAAAATGGGTTGCGTCAGTTGCCAGTTCCTATCGAAGAAATACCCAATTGTCTCAAATACTCTCATATTCTTTGCTTTCCATGCGGCTGAGCTGAGTTGAATGGGGTGTCTGTTTGGCTATAAGACAAATTTCACTGGTGCCAGGGAAGATGAAATCAATAAAAATATATAAATTAAAAAAGTAAAAGAGATGCTTCCCCTTAATTCTGTAGCTAGTACAGGGGATATCAGTGGAAACATTCCCTTCAAAAATTAATGCACAAGTCTAGTTGAAAATTGTTGTGAAAGACGCTTTCTCAGCTATTGTATTGATAGGATAATTGGTGGCATGGCACCATAAAAAAGTGTATAGTCTCTGACTTGTATTTAACTTTGAAAGGAAAATTTAGCACTAAATTTGATTACTTTCCATCGGTACAAATTTGTTCCACGTTTCCATCTTTGATTAAAGTTTGTGAAACCTTATTGAACCGTGGCAATTAAATTACGTGATTTTTCCACTGTGTTGTGAACAGGCGAATGAGTCACTGGATATTTTCACGAGTTGTTCTCTTACGTTCATGCATTAAAAATTCTATGGAATATACCGTTTTATAATTTCATCAGGTGTTCTGCACATATTTGACTCCCTTTCACATTTTGGAAACATAAAATGTTCATAATGATGACTTTAAAATGTCACAACATAGTTTTATTAAAATTTCATCCTGTCAGTCGTTGTCATGCACACACCGAGGAAAATCTTCCTTCAACAAGAATTGTACCGACATTCTCAAAAACAATAATTCAGCAAAAGCAAAATAATTTAAGATGTATCGTTGACGCCTTCTAGGTCGCAGAGCCGAATTAGTGTCAATGCAATGATAATCTTCTTTATTACATCTTTGACAAACTTAACGCGACAAGGTCATTAAGTACAAAACAAGATGACCATGTGCAATTGTTTGGGTTCAGCTTTGTCAACACAAGAGGTGTCCAAACAAACCACACAATTTGGGACAGTAACTCGCGAGGAATTGCGGGCAACTTTGGGCATAGATTTGTAGTCATGGGCCGCAAGCAAGTCAACGTGAGGTTTTTATTGCATGTCAAAACATAGGTAATGTAATAAAACACGCTCAAGTCGAAAGGAAGAACTGTTTTACTCAAGCCAAAGATTAAACCCGAACGCACTCAAAATAAACCACTGACTAACCAAAAGAACTGCCTTAAGTCTAATATAATCTCACTTGAGTTGCCTCAGCTAACTTGACCTTTTCTTTTATTCTGATGTAGGGCAACAAATTAATTCATTTGCCAAGGCAGGAGACATTGGAATTAACATGAAAATGGATATGGACGCACAAAGCAGCAGATAAGGTAAGAAGTGTGGATGATAAGTTAGCAAACCAGGAAATCAACTACGTAAAAATTTTAGGCAATGATGTTTCTTATCTCTTTACACTAATTCCGGTCCATAAAATATTCATAACTTTGTTTACTCTCCTTACTAAGTGATTATTTCTGTGAAACATGTGTATCTAAATGTAAATCGCAAGAAAAGTGAGTATTCTCTTTAACGCCTACCTGTAGAAAGCTTGTGTTGAACATCGTTACTGATCGGCGCTTTTTCATTGTGTTATCGGCCAATTTTGCCGCATGTCTACGTGCACCAGTAATTTGATTTTCCACTTTCTGGAGAAAGAGTACACAATGTGTTATATACCCTCTGGCGAGTGAAGAGCTTAGTTATTGTAGCGAGTAGTCTACACCTATCTCCAGATAATTCAATTCTGATAAATCGACTGCAACATGAATTTGCTTTGATGATTTAATATCCCGTTTAGTCTAATTTGATAGAAAATTGGCTCCAGATGCTTCGAATTATCAGGGGGTAGCTGTAGTATTAGACAAACTGTTGCTGTCCGTCCAATTCAAAATAGAGGTGTCAATAGTTATTAGCCATTGGTGTTGACGGAAAAATACTTACCAAGTCTTTCTCTTCTTCTTCTTGCCACCAGATGGCACTTAAGTGAGTGATGTTACCGACGACTTTCTCAATATCACGTAACGTAACTTGGTCTGTAACTACCAACCAGTGATACATGTAGGTGAATAGTCCTTGTTCATTTCTTGTGTGTTCGTGTTTATTTGCCTGCAAACAAAAAGGGTCTTTCTATATTGTTAACTAAGGGTCTTTGTTTTGCGTTATGATGACTCGGGAGATGATAAAATTTTATTGTGTCTGTGATAGATATAGACGCATTTCTTGTGCGTTATAAATGTTTTAATGATGACATATATAAATGATTTCTCAGCCTAACCACAGAAAACTATTTCACATTGATATGATCATTCCTTGAATTTTTTGAATCAAGCATCTATGCTACAAAACTATATTCCTACCTCGTTGATGAATTTCTAGGCAATCATTGTTTAGGAGAATCAGTACGTTAATATTCGTCCTGTCATATATTCCGGAATCAAGGAAGTTTGAAATTTCCTCGTATGCATTTGTACATTTTAGATCTATATTGTACTGAGCAATATAAATCAGATTCCCCTCCCTGGATAGTAGATTGTGCAAAAGCCCTGAAATCGTAAAGCAGAAATTGTGAACAGATCATAGAATGATCCAATGTTACAGAAGTTTAAAGAATGTTACCAGGAGTTTCTGACTGAATTTCTAAAATCTTGAGGAAATAAATCTGTATTCTTACCTATGTCGTCATCAGAGTCATGTATAACGATAACGTTGCTCCATTCCAGTAATTGAATAAGTGCTACGATCGCTTCAAGCAGGACTGAGCCATCAGTACATAGATTCATTTTGAGAGCTATTCGTTTCACTCGTTTGTTAGTTTATTGCCTCCAGAACCACATTATATTCTGCAAATATGAATGGCAAGAACATGTTTTTCTGCGTTGAGTGATATTCAAAGTAAGTCACTTGTTCAAAGGAATAAAAGGAAACGCTCAGGGGAATCGTTTTTGATTGATTAAGAATATCACTTGTTAAGTTCTGAACATTTAGCACATCGGAATAAAAACGAAAACAGTCTTATTATAAATTTATTACCAACTTCCACAATTGTTGCAGAAAAATCTGTTCGTCAAAACGGATGTTAGGTTTAGCATGTTACCTACTTTGATAACTGATTCCAGGCTTCAGGCTAATAAAGACTGGTACTGCTTTTCTCGCAGAATTATAGACTTTTTATTTGAGGTTTTCCCAATTAAGTTTCTGTCAGATGTGACATATCTGTCAGATTTGATTGACATCATAATTCATGCAAAGAATAGCTATGTGCGAAGAAGTATCACACATTCTGTTGTTTGTAATTATCAATAAATCATTTTCAGAACTATTATTCCATGTCGTATTCTTTTTTCATTTATACTCAAGTGATTAAAATAATCTGATGTGTCAGATCTGGCAAAACACGAACTAGGAAAAACTTGTTTTCTGTAAATATCCTAAAAAGACTTCCATTCAGAAGAATGTAGACTTGCCGCAGGATATTCCATTACGGTGCCTCAGTTCTGACCTCATGAGATATTTTCCATCTATCTGAGTGACAATTAGAGATATGGCTGCTAAACCATGTTCATTGAGTGTCGCAAGAACGGCAACAAACGATGGCCACATATTCAGGGTGGTGAAACGGACCCAATCGAAAGTTTTAATATCACAGGTATTTACTAATTTCTCTAAAAGTATTGCATTGACATATGAAGCACATAGCTA
Organism: Haplosyllis anthogorgicola; assembly: GCA_038406195.1. NCBI lineage: Eukaryota > Metazoa > Annelida > Polychaeta > Phyllodocida > Syllidae > Haplosyllis > Haplosyllis anthogorgicola. Next base: position 487 of record JBCAUI010522812.1, on the reverse strand, counting down.
TTATGGTAATAAATTTATTTAGATATGGTTTAGTTGACTGTTTCATTTTTCAATGAGATCTTTGGAAGATAGTGATTAAACAGTTTTATCACTATCTTCAAAGATTTGATGCAGATATTAAAAGAACAACTAAACCATATCTAAATAAAAGTAATTTGTTACCGCAATAGTTATGTGCCTCATATGTCAATGCAGTACTTTAAGAAAAAAATAATAAATATCTGAGGTATTAAAACTTTTGATTGGCTCCGTTTCACCACTCAGATATTACATACATGTATTTCCAAATTAATTGATGGTCCAAAGTAGTTTACTCATTTTTAAATTTACTAGGTGAAACCCGTGCTTCGCACGGTTAGGGAATGCCAGTGTATGTGAAAGGTGAAACCATCCTCTTCTCCGAGTGTACTTGGGCCCAGTCGGGGGGGGGTCCATCCCCATACCTCATCCCCATACTCTATGGCCATAATTCATGCCTATACCTGAT
>JBCAUI010522811.1:0-24483 GCA_038406195.1 Haplosyllis anthogorgicola | reverse complement strand
AATCCACTTTTATAGCTAAACTCAAAAAAATTGTTGATTGCTGTTTACTTTTATCATTTTTAATGGGTTTTGGTTGTGGGGGGTTTGCATTTGGGGGCAATGCAATGGCTTTGCAACCTACTGGATTGTCTAGTTAACTTTTTGTTGTTGCAACTTTGTGTGTAAGTGGAAATGATGCCTCAGTGAAAGTAATCTTACTTAAGTTTGCCAAGTAGGGATAGTCCTAATAGGACAGCTGAATAAGGGCTTAAATAAGCCAAATTGGCCTTCCTTACAAGTTTATGGTGGCCATCAACAATGCCGATTTCATCTGTGGATTTCCATTACAATAGAGGGTACTTGATGACTGTCACTCAGTTGCTAGGTTATTGCTGTCCGCAACACTTTGTAATGAACAACTTAAATTGCTCCTCACCACTTTTCAACAATTTATTGTAATCGTTTCATTAAATGGTTAGGAAAATCTTTTGCTGAAAAGCTTACAAGCGAATCATCACCTAGATGCCCAGGAAATGATTTTACGACCATCTTATTTAGTGTTCGTTCTATGTCCTTAGCATAACATGTTTATTATAGTGACGCAGGTGCTTTTTTTCTTAACATGGAAGCAAGCTACCCAGAACATTACAATCTGATTACTATTGAAATTTGGCTTTGTCAAGAACATGTGCCTTGTCATACATCAGTTGCAGGTACACAGAATAAATGTTGCAATGTCACAAGGTGAAATGACCTTTAGTGCCCAATCGATTAAAAGTTAGGGAACCCTGAAATTTTGTGCACAGAAGGCCTGAGTGTGGTTTACATAAGGTAGATCAATTGTTTTGATGTTCTGACAAGCATGAAGGGCCACTACGTAAACTATATGTCAAAATTTATTACATTTCCCATGACAATGACTCGGGATTTACTTTTTCAAGTCGTTAAATTTACTTAAGGAATTTGCAAATTTATAACTGTGATAAATACTGTAAAATTTAGAGGGCATGATTTGGTCACATCAGCAAGGCTACAAATTTTTTTACAAAAATAACATTTAGAACTTGATAATACATATTTGTCTTCATACATCATTCCCAATGGCAAATTTCTTCACTTTGACTTCATAAATGTTCACTTCAGTGTCATGAGTGAGTTGGTACTAAAAGATGAATATTTACATAGTTTTGCCTTAGAGATATTGCCGATACCTGAACGAAAAACACTGTGCAATGCACTGTATGTGTGTAAGTATGAAAAGTCACCTCCACAGGGAGTTGTAAATACTAAAACTATGAAGTGAAGCCTAAAAGCAAATAGTCCACCTCAGTGCATAAGCTTTTTGCCGAATTTTCTCTCTCAGTAAACTAGGTAAATGTGTAAATAGCAGTTGGGGGTACATTTGATGTGGCCAGCCTCTCACTCTGAGGGAAAACCAACCTGTAATTATACCTCGTCTTGATCATCATTTGGTGGAACTGCAACAATACACCAGCCACCAAACTGTATCATACCCGGTGCTTTCTCCACGTTCATGACCCAAATTTCTCAATGGAGAACTACCTATAATATTCCCCATGTCACTTTACAAGATTAAATTTCTATCTATCAAGCGCAACCGATTATTTTGCGTGTGTTGAATGCTATCCCATTGTATTTCATCTTGCTACAGCCAAAGTAAAGCATAGAACATATGTAGATTGAATTATTTCAATCGGTCCAAGTTAGACATGTCTGAATCATCATCGGTACAATTCTTTGCGTGTTTGAATGCAATTTCACAATTTTGAATACCTGTCTTAGATAGAATCACTGGCTACTGCTAATCATTGGCGGATCTAAGGGGGGCGGCCCCCCCCCCCAACTGCCCAACTTTTCTTCTTTTTCATGCGCTTTCTGCTAAGTTTTGGGCGGAAATAGGGGTTCCCCCCCCCCCAACGGGCCGGGCGCCCCCCCCCAACGGGAAATCCTGGATCCGCCCCTGCTAATGGTGACACATCAGTAATCTAATCATCTGAAAATATCGATGCGAGAGAGAGCACACCCTGTCGTGCCAAAACAAAACCATGTTTGGGTATTCGAAATCCGCGGCATGCAATTCATATCAGTTTTTAATAAGATTTGATAGAATGCTATCTCTTGTTATCTGCTTAACAACTGATTTTATTAACGCTATTTACTCATCATATTAGCTCTATTCGCCTCTTGACCGACTTATTACCATCTTAACCACAAGGTGACCAGATCGTTTTGACAAACACAGTTGGTTTCCCAACTGACGATTGTTACATTCGGGAAAGATTAAAGGCTTTAGTGACGCAACAAAGTGCAACCTTCTTATCACCTGTTCAAGCAAAAGCAATGAGATTCTTCAACTTTTGGAGGCATTGTAATAATTGATCGTTAAATGTGCCAAACATCTCAAATGTAACATTAAATACAAAAACACCTATCCATTACTGGTGTTCATTCTGATGCTTTACGTTCTAATAAGTAAGTCGGCAATGCAATCCTGAAAGGGGTCAGGGGTATGATTTGCCTCATTAAGGTGTTAGAAGTCCTGCTTGTCTTTAGCCATCCTCCAGTCCTCTGGAAAATTGGAAGGCAGATGTAGGTCTTGTCTGTCGGTGCAACTGTTCAGTGCTTATGTAACTGGGAATCACAATCACACATTTTTAACCGAATGCGTGCTGCTAAAAACACAGGTGAAATCACCGTGAATGTGCCGATGAGTAAAACATCTATGCCATTGAAGAACAGGGCACACGGACTTATTTCACCTGAGTGAGGGACTGTTCAAAAAACTTCATTGCTACTTCTTGCCTTCTCAATTTTGACGAAACTCTTGATATACACACATTCATGAAAAGAAAATAAGAAAGACCCTTGGAATGAATTCACTTTTTCATCAGACGAACTGTTTATTGAAATGCAGTATCTCCTCGACACTTGTTAGCCTAATAACTTCTGCCTGACCAAATTTGGATAATTGCAAATGACAAAATTGGCACTGGTAGTTTGTTGGTAAGTTTTAAAGTTGGGAGACTAACAAATCAGAAAAATGGCTCCATTGAAGGCCTTGCATGCACGTGTTCAGTTTTGAAATATTTGACTTTTCATAAAATCGCATATTTATCTATTAAAACATCAATATAGAAACATTTACAGAAACTGTATGCTTTTTATACATGATGCATGCAACTCACATTGACATAGAATCAAGTTTATTTTGGTAGAGTCTGATGATGCAGATAGGAAATTAAAAGTTTTAATTACAATTAAGTTCAGGGTAACCTGAACAAGTCGACTGGGTTTTCTTTTCCTCAATGATGTAAAATACAATATTAATTCAGTAATCTCTACAATAACATCTGTCTGTATGAAAAATCAAATCAATCGACTGCATCCACTACCACTTCCTCTGGAAATACAGAGAACTTCGTCTGGCAGGGCAGATGTCTTGTGTGAGGAACTTTGCAGTGTTTATTAATTTATAGAATTTAAATAAATGTACATTTATTACCTAGTACTTTATCTTGCTTCCCACTACTGTTTCGATTGTAAAAACACCCCGTAACATTAAAATTTATGATTGCCCACAGTTTGACACCTCGAACGAGTGTCCTTGTTGGGGGTACCATGCACATTTGCATGCTGCAGATGAAAATTAAATCAAAACCAACGGTTCTGTGGTCTAGAACGTTTGATGTTTTTTTATGGAAACATGATGCACATAGTTTTTCGCTTTGGTGTCCATAATTAACCGTTTACTGAAAACAAAAACGTTTCCAAGAACGTTTCTGATTTTAAGTTCTTGGGTGTCAAATACTCAAATGCTCTTTTGTACCAGTTCAGCAACCATGGTCATTTTTGGCAGCAATTACCTGAATTGCACTACGGTTTATTGCTATTGTATGCGGTTAATGCTTAGAGTAAACACACACTACAATCTGGATTCTAGCCTGAATGATTATTGTTCCATGTAAAGAATGCTTATTAATTTTTCAAAATTTTAGGCCAACTATTCGGGGTGTCTTAGTGTCCAGTTAATAGATAGTTGATTGTAACGATGCTTGATGAAGAGGTTCAATTATATCGTTTGATGAGGGAGGGCTTGTTGTCTTCGGTTACTGGTTTTCTAAAGGTGCGGGTCAAGAGAGTCACTGCAGCAATGTCCTAGAAGGGACACATGCAAGGTGATCCCCGTCGTAGCCAGGTGTATCTTTACAACTGACAGTCTCATCAAAGGTATCTCTTTGTTTTAAATCAATTAAAATTTGAGCATTGCCATTCAATACCTCCAGTCATGACATGGGACCGTTTAGCTCTAACCTCGCTGATTAAAATTTTCAATTGAACCGTAATCACGCTTGTGGACAAGAACCCCATAAATTCAATCAACCTTGGGGTCAATGTATCATCTTCATTAATGTCTATGTCGACTGACAACGTTCGGACAAAGGGATGACAAGATATATTACCAAAAACAATACAGGTTACAAGCATTTGTACGTTAGGTTCATTCTGGTTCACTTACTTACATGCAGATGATGACAATGGTTGATTAATCCAGCTGATACAGGCATAAGCTAAAGGGTATTTTCAACCCATTTAGACCAACACCACTGTGAAAGAGCAGACGATGCATAAACTTAAAATAAACAGTACAAAAGATGTTTGTGTCAAAAAACAAATTTAATAAGCCATAAATCAAGTTTCTTTCATACCTTCCCATAAATTTATGTCGAGTGTCCAAACGGAAAAAGAGACCCCTACCACTATATTATTTGGTAAGTTTTGTAGGCCACTGAGATATTTTTCTGCCATTTCTTACATACACAGAAGGTGTTAAGCTTATTCATTACATATTTGAGATAAATATACTCATAAATAACTGATAATTTAGGTTCTTCGAACCATCATCACATTAAAATTAATACACTGAGTAGATGCAATTGACAGCGTGATATGACCAGGGGCGATTTCCTTAAGATTTATATGTTCAGATAATGAGTAAAAAAGTTCAAAATGAACATAGTGTAGTCGATGGATACTTCAACATATGCATACACACACGCATGAAAGTTGATTTTACCAGATTTTTGTCAACTTTAATGAAATAGTATCTCCGAAAGCACACTGAAAGATATTCATTTGCAAGCAAACTTGACCTTCTTAAGTGTAAAGTACTTCATACTATCAGCGTGATCTGTTTTACATAGATGCATGTGACATGAGGCATTATTTTGATGCACATGTTATGGAGATAGTAGCCATTACTGTTTTTGTTTACATAGGCTAGTGGTTTAGCCCTTCGCTTGTACCATTGTAAACAAGAGACCCCTGCATGGGGTAGGATACTGACCACTCAGTTGCCTTGGGTTCATCTTACTTTCTAAACATGCGACCCCTCCTGCAAGCTACATACTATTAGCATAGCAGACATATGCAGCTGCATGTGCATTGCTAATCCAATCTTCAGCAAAGACAATAGCAATATAGCATATTTAAGGATAGTTTAATAATTCGCTTAAGAAACGCGCACTCAGATTTCTTCCCATGAGAGCTGTAATGCTATAATTGGATAAAAAAAGGAAGTTGAGGTAAGGTTGTATATTACTTGTTTGCATCAATAGTAAAGGTGCACGTGAAAGTCTTATTTACTTCGATAACAGCGACACTAAGATTACCTATTCAAGTGCGTGCAACCTTAATTAAGATAACTTAATTTAAACATACATCTTGTGGAAATTACTACATATTTGAAAGGTTGATGCCAATTGTCAATGTTGATCCAAAGACAAAGTAGTTACTCCAGTCTCTGATTGCGCCTTCCCCTTGAGTACAAAAGACTTAGTCGCCAGAGCAGAGCAATAAGAAATCTAAATGACTTTAATAGTGATCATTACCATTTTGGGTGAATAATTTCACCTTTACATGGAAATTAGGATAGCTTAAATAGTTGTGGCACTATTTAATGATGAATCTTCAGTATTTCACATCGTCTGGCCAAGAGTTCATTGCTTTCATGTCAACTGGGCCCAGGGCCAATTGTATTGTCTACTACCCTATAAACACAGTTTCTGCTTTTAACCAGTATAGGATTGCTGCAATAAAATCAAAAGCCCATATAGTTCAATAGTGCATCAATACAGCACAGACATGTTTCCATATATTGAATAACACATTTCTTCATACATTTGAAGTCCCGCAGAAACCTGATGAATTTTTAATTAGGTTCACTTGCAATTATTTCTTGGTATAGTGATCTACCGAAAATGCATCCGCATTCAATCAACGGTATCAATAGAACGCATGTGACATAGTTTCAAAATTTAACTGTAAAATGATGCTTGGAAGTTTTCGCAACCGAATTTCCATTCTTTTCTTGAAATTGGTATTTAAATGGGTACCAGCAATGCAGCACGTTATCACTTCAAAGTTTGCAGATGTATAAGGTTGCATAATACGAGGTTACTAATTCCTCTCAGTGATTTCTAGTACGGAACATACACTATAGAATAACAGATGGCAAAGGGAGAGAGAAATTTATCAATTTCAAATCAATTTGGTATCTTGTCTGCGAATTGTAATGGAAACCTAATAGTAACAAACCCCCTATGTGCCAGATCCCACAAATCTTACATAAGATACCATGATACCCAAGGGGCCTTATGCAAGCATGAGATTTATAAAATAACACCAAAATCTCATATAACATATGTCATAGCATTTTGAGAAGTTCTATATCCCATAATGATGCGGATTATCTCGGATTCTCGCCAAAGAACGCATTTACAAGAGGTGTACACTTTGTTTAAGAAACCTGGAGAAGACAGTAACATCGTATCACCCGGTGTTTTGTACACACAACCTGTTCGAAGTCGCACAAATGGTCGTCTCGATGGGATTAATTACATTACACGAGACATCCTATTGTATGTGAACAGACGAACAGACGAAATATGTTGCTAGTTCACTAGATTAATTCCGCATAGCTAGAAAACAATACTTGGTATCAATTAGAAAATAATCACATCAGCCATATGTGCTGCTCAGAGGAAATGCATCTAAAGAAATTGTGAATGGTCATCTGGTCATTTTCCCTTGTGCTTTGTACGTACATCGTTTGCAACAAAAAGTGACCGCTTTACACGAAAAGGTATCACAATACATTTTGCTGATTCACGTCTAATGGCTAAATGCTGTACTACTAATGACTTCCCCTTCATCTTTCATTCATTTTAATTTTATTAACCTACTACACAGTAGACAAACAGTAGTTAAATCTACTTTAAATTATTGATGTCGTATAAACAGCGCCGACTCTTAGCACTGAATATCAACACGCAAACGTGTAATGAATGGAAATTTCAAAATTTATTTAAGAGCTCGCCATATTCAATGGTAGAATTATTCTCGCTGCAAAACGGTTGAAATCTAATTCGCTACCGTTACGTCACAAGCCTCTTAAACCTTTTTGTAGGAAAGTAAAAGATCCTCAAACATTGATGCTGCAACTGTTATTTTTGCTGCATCTAATGAATTTGGTGATTGATTTAGAACAATGATACATTTGCTGGCTATATTTGTTTGTGAAGGTAGCGTATCTCCATTTCCTTAGGCATTTCCCTTACCAAATACATTTGCAAGCACTTTAGATACATAGTTAACGGTTATAGCATCTTCAAAGAATATCCATCAATATGTTGATAATGCATTTTATAGAATGAGTAAGATTCAACCAGTATCATAGATGTAAAACGCTTTTATCTAAGTACCGTTTACCTCAACTGTATTCTTTCTATGTATATAATAGGAAACCTAAACATTTGCTTCCAGCAAAATCATCAATTAAGCTTATCCTTCTCACAATATCTTAACTTATATTCTAAACCCGAATTTAGACAAATTAATCCTTAATTCATAGTTGCATGGCTACTTAATTTGAATTTTCAATGCAGCCTTGTTAAAGATGTGTTTCAGTAGCTTTCAAATTATAAATACGATCATACTTGCAACAAATGGATCCATTACATCCAATTGTGGCTTGAGCTTTGATAACGAATAGAATATAAGGATTCCTGCTAATGGAATTGTTTTCAATGGCAACTAATGCTAATACGCCGCGTGTCCATGTACTTTATTGGTAGTTACTTCGATCTTTTGATCGTTAGGAATTGCAAGCCACACGTTTAAAATAAATTTTATAAACAAAAAAGAGTGAATACCGCAATCACTTTTCATCGGGGAAGCTAATTGATTTTGTGGTAGGATCTTTGTACGCTAATGAGCATGATTCTTTAACAGTTTTTGCTACGATGAACACTGAGGTTCACCCCATGTACGCTTATTTTGCACTGACTCAAGCAAAGACTGTAAAAAAATAAATTATCTCAAAATGGTTAAAATTTCCCACGTACAATAGGACAAGACAAGATTGCCCTGAAAGGTCCTGCTAGCTGAAAGGCGCCCTATTCCACATGGATGCTGGCTTACAATACTTGACAAAGTGCAAAACCTTAAGCCCCACGTCATGCCATTAAACATATTTATGCTTTGAGACATCTTCTCTCAGCCTTTGAATTTTGACATGCATTTGAAGGTATGAGCCACAGATCACACAGTTTAGGTATTTTATTATCTTCTGGTGTGTATCTTTGCCTGACATAAATCTTTCTGTTGGTAAATAGATTTTTGGTCATTGTGAATGTATAGTTGCAAAGGGAAGTATTTTATTGGTAATAATTGGTAGTAGTAACTGCCCAGTGTTCATCAAAATCAGCGAGATATACAGTTTCATGCACGGATCGACCGTCACTATCTAGTCATAATTGTGCCTATTAACCCTTCGCGTATTTGGATAATTGCACAGTATAACGGTCAGACAGACTGCTTTTAAATGTTAACGGTTTTTAGGATGATCATCACATGCACGATCATCATTTACAATCACACACAATCCTCAAAAGGATTTTTTCCTTCTTGAAATGGGTGAAGTCATGCCTTCCAATAGGTTAAATTGCATTGCATGTTCTGAAACAGGCAAATTACCCAAAAAGTCCTAATGATAACGGTCAAATTGTTATGTACTCTTTAACCAGCAGATATTATTGTTATCATTATTGCATTATCTGTGATTTTTGAATTGTTTAGTGAATTCAAATGTAATCTGTTTGCAATAATACTAATTTTCGTTTTGTGTACAGAAAAATCCAAAGTTCAAACGATCAAAGAAGATGAACATACAGCACAAGCAATAAACTAATTTAAGCACACTGATAAATTGCTGTTTTACGATTACTAAAAGCTAATTATGTATTGTGATCTTTTAAAAATTCCTCATTTGGAAAAAAAACCCTGATCGCAGAAATTTGGCAATTGAAATATTTAGAACGACAAAAAGCTACAAATATTTCAATTTAGTACTAATTGACCACCTAACTTCTGTGCTCTTTCATCTCAATGACGTGCTAATGACGCAACCTTCACTTCATGATCCAATATTGTCGCTCCGGGTAAACAGTACATGAATTTAGCAGATAGCAGGGGCTTTTGTAAAAAAAACATCAGCCTTTTATCTCGCGCACACTTTATTTATCAACAGTAGGACTATTTACAAACAAGGTATTAACTTGATCTTGTGCTGAGTACTTGATCTGCTCAACTTTAAACCGCACGATCCTTTGATGCTCAAGTAGACTATCGTTAAAATATACCCAGGTATTGTCATCTATCAGTCGGGTACTTCAACACACCTTGCGCCCTCATTAGGGTTGCCTAATTAAGTCAATACTTCATTAATAGTAGGAACTTTATGGCTTTATGGTGAATAACCTAATGATGAATTCAAATTTCACGCTGGACAAGGACTGAAAAGGGATGGAACACCCATATAGTCTCACCTGCCTGTTTGTATCTTAAGGGTACTTGCAATAAAGGTCAGGAATATTTTTTGTTTGTCAAATTCAGGCAAATCAAATATTTGGTAGTTCAGAAGTTCACATCATGGTTCTCCTCCCCTTTTTAATCATAGTGACTTTATTGGGGCAACTTTCACCATGTAAATATATGACATTTCTTTGTCAACAAGAGTCGACCGCCTGATACATGAGAAAGTTTGTTCGTTTGGTGTATACCAACAGAAAACGTTCCCCACCAAACGTTGACCATTCGGGGTTCATTGTCTTATTGAGATGCTATCTTAACTATGGTGGTCATTAACAACGAAACTCTATCCCTCTACCACCATAATTATGTGATTTTTTTTTCCACAAAAACACGGCGTCACGAAAAGAAAACTTTCTGTTATTGTTTGACAGGGAATAATGACCAAACATGGTCTCAATAGACAAAGGTCCAGCAGCATCAGGTTGACATTTGACGCGCCCCTCCTTTGCTCGGAAAGAGCACTTTTACTGACATAACCGGACAATGCTGAGTAGTGTAATTGTACTCTGATGATAGATATCATTCATTTGTTTTATAATTAACTAGCAGCTACAATGTACCCTGTTCAATAAATTATCTTTTAATGTGACAGCCAAATTAAGGATGAGCCCGACAAAGGAGCAAAACTTGTGTTTTTACTTTATCAGATCCAGGCCTTTGTTTTGACCGAACAGTATGGCTAATCTGTTTTTAATGTGTCATAGTAAGTTACTTGTCAAAGTGTGAACAAAGTTTTTTTTTCCAATTCAACTATTCACTTTCGGAATCCTCCCACTCCTTACGTAATTTTCTCAAAGTAATAATTACGTATTGTAAGAGGTGGGAATGTCTGATATCGCGGTGAACGTTAACAATGCAATTCTAGCACTTTTACAATCAGTTTGCTATCGAGAGAAATATCTACAAGCGGTGATTATTTCATTTGCATCGAAACCTAAATCCTTCGGTTTCGCCCCACATTCAGTTATGTGTCACAACCCTTGTTAAATATTACATCAGCTCTGAACGTGTAATAGGTCATCGACAATTTCCAAACAGGAAAACTCTGCTCAGTATCCCATCATTAATTTACACATAAAGCTTTATCCACTATGTTGTACCATTCATGAAAAGACTTTCCGTTAAAATAGATTGAAAGAGAAGACAAGTCAATTGTAACCTTTACTTGTTATGTGGGATTAGTGTGACTTTACTGTTAGATGAATAAGAATATATGTAAATGACTATATTTTGTCTAAAACAGTGGAAAATCCCCCATCTGTTTAGTGATCATTTGAAATGACTTCTAGGACTTCACAAGGACTACAAATACATGCCCTTTAATTTTTGCCCTATCTTGTCATTATCAATTTTATGGTGAATCCTTGCTTAAAGACGTACCCGTGAAACAACAAATGCAAGCTTATTTTAAATCATCGAACTAGTAGTTTCCATTATGTGTTTGCAATGCCTAAATGAAAACTCAACGCTCGACTTGAAATTGGCTTAACTTAAATGGCAAATGACCAGGTAGCACGTTTTTACAAGTATCTTCTCTCCATTACGGTTAATTCGACAAGAAAGTTGTTGCAAAAGAACAAATGAACCTCATTACCATTGACTCCTTGAGTATTTTTCTAACATTTCCTGTCATAAATTATTAATTGCAACAAAGTGATATTGCTTAATACTTCATATTTTTAAAACGATCTTCTTTGTTCCTGATTCTTAAAGATGTACATGCCGATCAAACAGAATAACACAATAAAAACACAACTGCTCGTTAGAAACATTAAAGACAAGACAACAGCTGACTAATGAACTTAAAATTGGTGCGTTATTTCCCAAAAAATAGTGGCCAATCTGCTGTGTATGATATCATTTGCACAGATAGGGCCAGCTTGCCCTGTATACCAATAGCTAATTAGACATAGATCTGTTTGTGTCATATGGCCTCGTTCCTTCATAATTAGCGATGTAAACTGAACGAGTAGAATGGAAAATGAATGGTACACGATACTGTGTTTTGTGTATGGAAGACTGGAAATTGAGTAAAGAGGCTGAAATGTCGTTCAAATCCACAGTCCCATCTCGTACCCAAGAAGCACAAAGAGTATAACCACAGCATAATTTAAACCAATAAATATTGACCAATCCAATAAATATGACAAGCAAACCCAGTGAACTATGAGATTTATGTTTTATATTCTTTCACCCAATATTCACCACATTTTCTACCTGATTAACCACCTTTTGTCACTGTCCCACCCAACTTTGTTAATGATAACATTTTGGTTTAACCGAAGCAGTTGCCCACTAACCAGGTGTTTACTTTAGTTAACCTATTCGATAATTTGTGGCTATCATGCTTCAAAGCAGATCTTATTGACCCCCATGCTTTCAGCAATGAGGGTCTATGTATCGGACGAAATCTACATTTGTGTTCTGGGCCGCCATTGCAAAATGTTGACCAGGACCCCTCCCCCGGACTGGGGAAAATGCATTTTCAGCTGATTTGGACTTAGTGTCAAAAGTTAGGAAAGTTGACCAGGACCCCCCCCCCCTCCACCGGACTGGGGAAAATGCATTTCTGGCCATTTCTGACAATTACAGGAAAGAGTCGGGGGAGGCATAAGGGTCAGTGCTTCTTTTCGGGACACCTTGTTTGAGCACTGGAACCGCAAGCTTTTGTTCCATTTGACCCAAGTTCTTTCGAAAGCAACAAGAAGTAAAATGTTCAAATGTTGATCGATACCACCACGTTTGCGAGTACAATGCTTAGGGCTACCGTGTGTACATATTTCATAGATAACATAAGTTATAACAATTTATTACATTTGTATTTTCAGGCGTGGAGTGGGCAGTGTTTACAGTGGATTGGTGAGAGATCCAGCATCAAGCATGGATGATTGTCTCAGCGTGGGCAGCAGTCGTGGAACTAGCAGATCTGCTGGGAGCTACCGTTCAAGAACCTCCAGCAGAAAAACAACCTCATCTGGAGGAGAAACTCCTATAAAACTCGTTGATAACTTGTATCTCGACACCAAAACTAATATGGTAGGTCCATTTAAGATCACAAAACAGTTTTACCTTACAAACTCATAAAATTACTAATTTCTAAAAATGGGAAACTCTGTAAAATTACCCTTTCAACGAATACAAAAGTATCGTATCAAAATCTTCTGTTCTAACAAAGCCACATTACACTACAAAGCCGAATTCGAAGTTACCTCTTTTCATTACTTAGCTTGCAATACATACAAAGTGCTGTGAAAGACCAATATTTTAATGGAAGGCCACAGATTACAAAAGTGATATTGTCTTTCAATATCTTCAAAGAATTTCTGATAAGTCCATATCGGTGTGCGTCACCTTGCGTCTGCAATATGTGAATGTGTACGTTAATCCAAAAGGTCAAAATATGATATTCTGGCCCGCACAGCCGAACTAGCGGACACCGTACAATTTCAAAGTAAATTTCATAATCTAAAAAGCATAACATGTGTCATTAGATATTAATCTACCGTTGAAAACTGCTTTTGGTAATATCTGTGTGTGAAAACGGTCGTTATTTATTTTTTGTATGCGATACCAAAAAGGCAACAAAATGGTAATTGCCTACACCACTGATAACACTGATACAGCAAGATATATTAATGCATACAATTCAAAATCTACTAATGATACTCGACTGGCTAATTTATACATTAAATTTCGTGATAACCTTTTAATATTTATTAAAAGTCAATAGATGACTCTAGATGGATAGGTAATTGAGTGACATGTGTCCAAATGGAAATTTCAAAGAGTTTCAATGATGTCTTTTAAATGAACTTTTCTGAACTTTAAAATATCAAAAGCGTTAAAAGATGGCACACTGTTCAAGAAAGGGTAGATTCTGCACTGAAGTGACAGGTAACTAAAATATTAAACCGATATTCCCACAAAGATTTAACTGCAATAAAATGTATGTGTTCAAAATTTTGACAAGATAATTGCAAAACCAGTGCCCTAGGCTACATGGACATTACTATAGAACTAAGCCTTAAGGATGCAGTAGAAACAAAAAGGTTCTCTTAATTGCTCAGTCTAATTAAGAACTTAACCGAAATTACCAAAGGTGTGTAGGTGCATGTTTATAAATCTTATTATTTTGTTAAAAATCTGCAATTTAGTACTTTACACTAAATCTGGTAACAAGCTCTGCTTGGATCAATAGGGCTCTAATGCGACAACGATTTGAATAAATAGTGCCATTCAAAGTGCAAAAGACCTGTCAACGTGTTAACGAAACCTGGTTTTGTTCCCTTCTTAATTTTAAACTGAAGGTGCGATCCACCTTACAGAGATTTGTTTAGTTAGCCTCGTAAGTAGGAAATAAAGGAACAAAAGTTTACGAGAGCTAATGAATAGATTGAAATACTATTCTGTAAAGAAAAAAATCCATCTAACACTGAGGTGGGACGGTGTTGTAATATTACTACTTGATTGTACAACACCTTTTGTGTAAAGAATTTCACTCCCCAGTTTCCTGGCCACATTCTAAAATTGTGTTACTTTATCATATGACAGGAAATGACAGTTTCCCCTCTGAGCCTTAGATCTACCCAAAAAAACGCTTAAAGGGGTTTTAATTTTTCCGCAAATTTAGGGCTAGTTTGGTCCAAACTACCTTTTCTTTGTGTCTTATGTTAGGGGTCACATCTGTTAAGACATTGATGATTGACTTTTCAATTTTTCAAAATTATAAAACAAAGCGTCCTACTGATTTGGACTTATTTGAACAGTTGACCATTTCTGATAACCCCTAGTATCGACGAATCCCCATCTTCCTTTTTCGGATTTAAACAAACAGTGGGACAAATTGAGCAGAGGCCCCACAACCTGATTATCAGTCGATCAACCACAAGTGACACATTAACACATTGGCCACAAAAAATCAGTCTATTGTCTTTCTCGATGACAGAGAGACAGAACAAGAATAGAAGCATTGAAGGAAAGAGGGTAGTAAATAGACAGGTGTGCCTGAGGGGCCACTGCCTGCCCAGCATCCAGCCCACGGCTCTGCCAATTATCCTATCAGAGAGAGGGTAGTGCTGTGCATTGTTGCCCCAGCGGAAAAAAGCTCAAGTGCCGGGCTCTTCCTTAATCAGTGGACAGTGGTGAAGGCGTGAGGCCACATCAACACGGACTTGAGCCTTTAGCAATTCCGGCATTCTATTGGCTGCTCATCTCCTACATCATCTCAGTCTCCACTGCAGCACGCAACAGTCAGTGTTATACTATCGTCATGACATGTGCTTATGTATGATGGACTTAGTAGTTTTCTGAACATGCAACATCGTCTTACATCATAGTGAAACAAGCTGTTGCACCCGCTTTAGGCTCGATATATACTTTACGGATGCTATCGTAATATAAGAAGTTGAGTTCTTGAAACGTTTTCCTGCACAACGCTGACATTGACTTGGGACACTAACACAGGTGCTTCATTCATATGCAGCACTTTACATTATCTTCATAAGGAATAGCTGAAACAGTCAAGGTAATACTTCATTTTATATCTTTCTCTCAAGATACAATTTCATTCATTTTTTTTTCAAGATGTTTGAAAAAGGATGATCGGTGAGATATAAAAAGCATTAAGATGAATAGCTTGTGGATATTTTCGCTGGGTAAAGTACTTGAGGGAGATTTGTCAGTGTAAGTCTAGTTAAGTAGGAAGTTGTAGTGAGATAGTACAATGTATCTGTCGAGGTAATGTTTGCCTATACCTGTTCTCATCAATACGAAGTATTGTTTACTATATATCCCTTGCATTGCTGAGTTACTTCGCTTGAATAGTGAATTCTAATAGGGTTTACATAAAGCTCTCAATTTGAGGGGGTTAGCTAAGAGTTTATTACATCAGGGTTGCTGCTTAAATGGGAGTCTTGGACAATGGTGGTTACATGTAAGGCAGCACAAGCTCCATGGATGAGGGTGTGAACTCTGCTTCAATAGTTTTAATAGTTTAATAGTTCTATCAGTGCTGATGCAAAAAAAAAAATTGTATAAGATTGAGAAATGAGTATCACTTTCAGTGACCTTACGGGTAAAGTGTGTTTGTGTGTGAGAATTTAAAATAAAGACGAAAAGTGAAGCTTATTTTATGTTTGATGAGCAAACACTATGGTTGGTCAACCTTCCTGTTGATAGCACTTCTTTATCAAAGTTGTCAAACACTCTTCTTATATTTTGAAAGAAACCTCAAGACCGTCCATCCATCAGTCCCCTATGTCCGAAGACATATGACATGTATGGAGTTACAGTTCCAATTTTATGAGAGCGCATTAATGAGCTACTTGCATCTCTTTTAAAAAATCATGATCTGAATAATTATTAGCCATAACAGGTCGTGTATTGGTCAACATTATGTGGTGCTTGAACACAAGCAAACTTTTGTACCTCCCGATGATTTACCTTTCATATGATAATAAAACTACCGCCTATTGAAGATTTCAAATTTGTACACTATGGAAGCCATAATTAGATGCATTTGGCTATGCATAGAATCGCAGTTAATATAAGTTATATGTTCGTTTAAAAGCGGCAATTTTCGGGTTGTACTAGCATATTGATGCTACTCTACGAGGGTCTTGCACGGTACTTTCTGTAAGCGGCTACGTTTGCTAATGATACCTGTGAGCTCTAAACGACCTCAGTTCCATTGTCGTTTAACATCATTAGGGCAATGACATTATAGATAGCCTTCACATAGATGCATTTGGTACAGAACACAGTCACACCCCTACACCTCGTAAATTAACTAAATATTGTTAATAACGTAAATCGCCATCGACAACGTTGGTGATTCTGCTGTCATGATTTTACAGATTTCTTTGTGCGCACAGATTCATTAAACGGGCCATTTATTTGTATCTTTCAAAAGTTGAAATATGGATTAAATAGATTCAGATGTAGATTTATAGCTGTGCGTTAGTAAAAGCTCATTGACGGCATCAGTATGTAGTATAGACATGTATGAATTCATCCTCATCTGTCAATTTAATAGTCATACTTCATCTTGATGTGTCATCACTAGGCATAAATGATAAGCAACACATCAGTACATGAATATGAAGACAGTGCGGAACAACACTATACGCCTAGTACAAATATTGTAAGTTGGTTTAGTGAAATGCAAATACTGGCTCACAAGCTACAGTCAGTTTGTTTTAAACTGAAAAATATCTAGGCCATTTTCTACTTATCCAACAACTGCCATTCCGTCATTCTAATGTTATGTAACAAAGTGGTCATTTAGATGCTTTGCATCCTGTGACTACAGGCTGTAATAGGCTGTAAATAGATAAGTCTTAAATAATTAATTCTCGTGCTAAGGGCTCAGGAATTGACAATCCTTTATGTGTATGGACCAAATTACGAATTAGCTATCATAACATTTTAATCTGTACTCTTTTACTAAAATCTTAACTAGAAAAAAGCCTCTAATCCAGTTGATAAAATATCTATTTCCAATTCCTTATGCCATCAGTATTCAAAGGACCTTTAACAAACCAAAAGGTAAAAAGTACCAATATTTGAGGAATTATCTCTCTATTGTCATTATATACTGACTTAAGTTGTTAGCAGTTTTGATGTCTGCGTAGTTCAATAGTAGATTGTTGTTGTATAATATTTGGCACATAAAAAGCAGCATGTATCTGGAGACAGACTCCCTCCCCATTCTGTTTGCATCCCATCTCCGTTTAAATACGTAGAGACTATACTTTTTAATTATCACGTTTATGTATTGTTTACAAGTCTAGTGTCAGGCAGCTATCTGCATAATTTACACCGTCTGAAACAAAAGGCCTTATTTGCAGTCAACAGCATCCCCATAGGTTTCCTTGTTTCAAATTGCATGCCAAATGTGCTACCCTGTCGAATGAAACATATTGTGTTCATCATTGCAAGTAAAGGGGCGATATTCATTTGGGGTTCGGATACAAAAGAAGCAACACCTGACACCAGTTAGATGCTGGTAGAGCACAGGGAATATTTCACTGTTCAAGAACTAATACAACTGCCATGTATGGCCGTTATCAATAATGCCAGATATTTGCCAATTAGGAAATAAGGGTCTAATTATCGAAGGAATTACAAGATATCGATATGGTGAGGCATTATATCATGCATGCATTAAAAAATTCTAAATGTTTTTAATCTGTAAATTAGACTAATGAGATTTATTTTTTCTATTTACAGCTGGAGATCATCAAGGAAGGCCTCCAGTTAAAACTGGAGATAAAATCCATCAAGGAGCAGTTCCTCAGTCTGCTCCAGAACTATGACCAGTTTGACCAAAAGACAGGAACGATGCCTAAAGGAGCTCTTGCCAACGCCATCCCAGGCTCCACGCACACCACACCGAAAGGTCTGTCCGCGGCCAGGGCTCGGGTCAGGGCCCTGTACGATGCGAAGAAACAGCGACTTCAGGCCCGCCGAGCGGCAATAGGCCTGACCGGCAAAGTGGCTCCACCTGCAGTAAAGGTCAAGCAGGCTTTCCAAGATAATGACGAGGACAAGGAGAACATCGCTGTCGGTCTTCCGCCTGTGCTGAAAGCACGAAACAAGCGCAGCGTGCCTGCCCCTCTAACCCAGGGCAGATCCCACAGGCACGGGAAACTCACCGCTTCCAACAGCAGTAAACTGCTCACGCCAATCAAGGAAGAAGTGAGAAACAATCTCAATGCAGTGTGTTCCGAGATCTCATCCCCAGTAATCAGTGACATTGAGGGGGAATATGTGCTGTTGAAACCCCCAAGTAACAAAAGGTGCGGCGATTACATGAACATTTCCCCAGATGCTCCATTCCAGTCAATTGAGGAGTGCCAGGGTGACAATACGTCTATATGGGTCAACACTGAAGACGACTTGAAAAAACCATCGGCCTTCAGTTCTGTAGACAGCCCTCTTGCCTTAATCAAAGGTGTTTCACCCATCCGGGAAAGTCCAGTCAAATACGCCACAAGTGATGCCATTAGTGAACTGTATACCTCTAAGTCACTCAAAGACCTTAGTCAAATCAGTCGAATCTCGCATTCGAGTATACACGAACAGGTTTCAGGGACAAATCTGAATGTTAGTGGTGCTTTTCATAGTACATTTAACTACCCGTTGCACAGTACATTGAGGTATCCATTGAACAGTACTCTTGCTGCAGAGTTGCCAGAGGAGAGCACGGTCAAGTCGTGCGACGAGGCTGAGAATGAACGTCAACCCGCATCTGATGCCAGGACGACCGTATCCGAACCATCGGTCGTAATCAGAAGTCGCAGCCTGTCCCCGTACACGTGCAACATTGATATTCAACCTCGCTACTTAGA
Source organism: Haplosyllis anthogorgicola (assembly GCA_038406195.1). Lineage (NCBI taxonomy): Eukaryota > Metazoa > Annelida > Polychaeta > Phyllodocida > Syllidae > Haplosyllis > Haplosyllis anthogorgicola. The sequence continues at coordinate 5,203 of JBCAUI010522811.1, read as the reverse complement.
TGATTCCTACATGGACAATTTCAAGCCCGTAAACAACAACAATAATGGTGAATTCAAGCTGCCCCGTCCACCACCTAAGAAGCAGCGGGTAAAGAAGACCCCTCAGACCCAAGTCCCTATGCTGTGCAAGGAACACGGTCTGCATCCAAATTTCGGTGGTCCCTGCATATTCCAGACTGACGACTCCTTCACCATGACAGATGACTCTCAAGATGAATTCGAATCAGATCAGAGAAGAAACTCTAAGGCTGTTACAGAAACCGACTGTGACAGTTCGTATTTATCCGAGTGCATGGACAATGAGAGTCACTGTGGCATGGGTATCAGTGATGCCGAAGAAATGACGGCAACATACGATGCACGCAATGGTCGCATGAAGATGCTTCGTCGCCAGACTGGACAGACGGCACTCCAGAACAAGTCCCACCTCAGGGCACCTATCGGTCTTTCGGAATCTGACTTCTTTGACGTTACAAGGAAGCACTTTTCGATGGAAGCCACCAGATCCTCGTTGCCAGACCTGAGTGCGCTTTCGACACCATCGGAGGAAGGTGAAAACTCCGAATCCACTCTACATGCATCCAGGCACAACAAAACTGTGCAAGAGGCTGCCGACAAGAATACCCCCCCTGCTAGTCTAGACAATACTCTAATCAGTGGTGAACAAAGAGGACAGAGACCTTTATCGATCGCAACCACTTCCACATCTAACACCAGTCCCGATAGCAACACGGGATGTCAGGTTCCGGCAAATTCTCCCAATATCACTGATACGAATAGCTCAAGTCGACAAAACACAGACAATTACGACTACGTTGAGGTGCCCATCAAGAAGCACGAAGTGAGGGAACAGTTAGAAATGCAACAAGCCACTCGTCCCATAGTACATAGCCATCCCAGGCGAAGGCGCACAACCCCACACACGAGCAGGTCTACGTGTACGTTATACAACAGAAAAGAAGACCAAGGACAATGCAGCAGTTCTGGAACAACTGCACGAAAATGCCTTCGTTATAATCATGACTATGATTCAGGTTTCTCAACACCTGTTTCGAAACGCACTTGCTTGCAAGGGCGTCACATTACCATTACTGACACTGCAGGCAGCACAAGAACTGTTGTACAGCATTCTGCTGTCGCAAGAAACTTGCAGAAAGAACGCAAGAGGCAACTAGTGAAGAAACTCAAGCAGTTCAATAGTAACTTTCATACAGCACAAAGCACGGGTAATCTCCAGAACATCAAGACCTTGGGGCATTTCTAAACAGTGATTCGTTTTAGGCTGGGCATTGTTGTTCGATAACATTTGTAAACAAGGTCTGCAAATGATATCACTGTTAAATATTTGGTATGAAAGGTGCTAAACAGAGTGGTGAAGAATTAAGATATTAATCTTATTTATTTTCGAATTTATACGTTTCTTCAAAGTCAATCTCAAATAGAGAAGTCTAGCAGGACAGTTTCGTGCAATTACAAAGTCTCTTTTCCACTCATGCAATTACAAATTTCGTGCAATTACAAAGTCTCTTTTCCACTCATGCTATACTAGATAAAATGGAAAGACACTTTATTCTTGCCATTCTCGATACTTTTTCAGTCTTGCCAATGAATATGCAAGAAGAAAAATTTAATAAATTTTGACGACTGTATTCACTTGAAAACCCTGCCAATGCTCAATTTACTGCCAATACATGTAGACGTTGCATTATTTAAACATATAGTGCGAGTTTCTAACTTTATTTCATAGTGCTGTAGGTCATAGTGAGAATTTTGTATAATTACATTTTACATAATATGCATAAAATAAAAAGGCCAAATACGAAACTTTGTCAAAATTAGGAAGCAGCCTATCTCGCACATTTGAAAACTAACCAAAGTCATCAAATTTCTTTATCGTTGAATTGTAATTATTATGTCGTAGTTTGTTTGTACATATTATTATGTAGATTGTATATTACATATCATTACAATATCTATTAATAAAAAACACATTTTAAAAACTATACAATGGTATTGCTTTCAATTACGATTTGTCGTACATGTAAATTGAATTTTCCAACCCATGGAGAAAGATCAGGAAACTAAATTTCATTGCAATTTCGTCTCCAATTATCAACATCTTTTTACTGTGAAGGTGTGATGAGAAACAAAGTGTTGTTAATTGTATTAATCATCACCCACAGAGCACAAACTATATTACACACAGAAATGCAACGTTAATTGATAAAATGGCAATCATAGGTTGTAAAATTTCTTTCGATCACAAGTTTTAAGACAAAGCAGTCCCGTGGATCAATTTGTACCGAACAATGCGTCGTTAGTGGCTAACACATAATACAAAGGAAAATTAGAAGTAAATATGTGGTAAATTCGTTGGATAGATATTGTACTTATTTGGTCCGACAGCTGGACCTAAATGGTTCTAATTCTAGTCACCTGCCTATTGATTCAGGTGAATGCATGAAGTTAATAGTACTATTGACACTACACTGGAATTTGCTCAATACTCTGCAAACAAAAATTAAATCTTATTCTGTGATTTCTGTAGTATCCCCTGAAGGAGAAAATATTGAAATGAATTTTAAAAGGACATTAGTGCAGCATTTCCACTGTTTACTTAGCATCTCATAGATATTGATTTCGTTTTAACGCAGAAGGACTATGAAATAAGGCTAATCTGAAAATGAGCGCATTTTACTTTTAGCCACAACTGCGGTGTACAAGGTATAACCAACATACTTCTGCTACGTTTAAAATTTGGCAGTTTTAATTCACATCTCAATGAAAAGTATTGGGTATTTTGAGAATTTGTCTCGCTTCACTCTCTTCAGAGTATAAAAATCTGCAACGGTCAAGTATGACGCAAAATCGATGGAAAGGAGTAAATATAAATATCAGCGAAATATTATAATTTTCCCTTGTTGCTTTAAGAAATGCTAGGCATGGCTGCCGAGATAATTCAATTCAAATAAGAATACTAAAGATTTCAAGGGGACTGAAGACATATGTTGTCTTTCTCATGACTGTCGCATCATGGGAAAAGACTATTTAAAATATAAATTCTTATTTTTAAAAAATTCCTTAGGCCTTAGTAGAACCATTGTCTGTTTGATGATAACACTATGTGGTCTGTGTTAAGTTCTTCGTGCTCTTAATTTATTACATATGTACCAGTATAAGAGAACTGAATTTTTCTTCCCTGCGGTTAAAATAGTATAAATTAAATGTTTCGTCCACAACTGGCCTGAGGGAATCGACTGGTACGAAGACATTTACGGGAGAAGGCTGTAAGGATGGGTAAAAGATGCCACACAGTACCCAGGGGTCCTATATATGGGCACGTCTAATGCCTCGGTAGCTACTTATTAGATCCATAATGGTCAAAGCCATCATAGATAACATTACAAAACCTATCATAAAGCATTTAAATGCAGACCACAGAGACACGCTCTACGATCTGATGTATGAAAGAGGCGGGAGGTATTTGAATGCCATCTCCGTATTACCATTTCTCATGTAACTGTCCATTTGAAACATCATCTACGAATGTCATATGCTACAGACCATCCATTTGTGGCGAGAACTCAATCAGTGTATGCAAATCATGGTAAAACGGACAGAAAGTGTGAACTTTTTACCTAAAAAGTCAATCTTTATTTTAGATAAGAATCTTTAAAGGCACATTAATTATTTATCTAAGCTGCGAATCGACAAATTGTGATGCAGTTTCCAGATACATTTGTAAAGCGGTCTCCGCAACACTTGCAAGTACAAAGAGCTTCGTGCTTTTCTTTAGTTTCTCAATCTGCCCTTATTGTTCCCTTTTATTTAAAGGCACTTTAATGACGACAGGTCCTCAAAGTTAAAAGAGACTCTTACAACTTGTCTGCATTCAGACATACATCTAATGACAGATATCTCGTCTCGTATCAAATAATTGACGAAATTATGACAATGATGTTCCACACTAAATTACAAGACGAGACGTCTTTGAGCAAAAGTTTTCGCATTTGGAGACAGACTACACTTGCACTGATTGCCTATGCACATCTGCCTACAATTGAAATTTCTCTCTGTATTTACTTTCAAACGGTACACTAGCATATCTGATAGGACATTTTTAAACTTGTTTAAATATTAAACTCATATTTCTCTCATGTATTATCGTCCGATGCACGCCTGTTTCAAATTGTTCGACATATGTTGCACTAATTTCAAAGCGATTGAAAATTCATATATTCTTGATGGATATTTTCTTCGAGAAAATTGACATATAATGGAACGTGGCCACCTTCTTGTCCGACCTACCACATTGTAGTAACATCAGAATTATTGAAAAATTGAACTTCTATCCGTTTGAAACCTTTGAGTGATTTGCTTTACAAGACAATATGGGCCGCCACAAGCAAAGTGCTTCTTAAGTGCTCATCTCTCAACTTCCGAGATAAATCGTTCCACTCACAATACCCAGGATTGATAAAACTTGGACAGGCAGTAGACAAATGAAAATTAATGAACATTCGGGCTTGGATTTCTAAATTAGAAGGCAGGTCTCTTGCCAATACATCAAAAAGGATGGCACCATTAGAAAGGGTCTATATTACACTAAAAGGCTGGTTTCAAGCACTCTCGAACGTACTCAAATTTAAACTTTTATCAAGTTCATAATTATGGGCTCAAGCTTCGTCACAGGTATTAATATGTGACTTACTTTACCTGCCACATAAACTATATCGTTAATAGCCCTGATAATATGTTTGTTATTATTTGGCGAAAGGACCTTGAAAGAGTGCACACAATATTCAAATTCAAAACTGTCAATTTGCACGTTTTCCTGTTGGTTTCTTAAATACACAACGCACTTTTATGAATCAGTAAATTTCAAATAGTTCTGAAATTTCATCTTTAAAGCATCCAACTTTCACTTAAATTCAGTTAGTAGTGATCATACCTATATTCAGTTAGTGGTGATCATACCTAAGTCAATGTAGTTAATCTTACACTCTGAGAAAACGAAAGATATATTTTATGTCGCAAAGTGGCTTTTTATTTCAAATAGATAGTAACGAGTCATCTTCACAATTTGTATTGGAATAACGTTAGGGTATTGAATTAGTCCCGGATCATTCTATTTTCAGTCTGAAAGCCCTTAAATCGACAAGGTAGCTTGCATCCTTGCCAGGGTGGCTCCGGTTGACTGATT
>JBCAUI010522800.1:0-11794 GCA_038406195.1 Haplosyllis anthogorgicola | reverse complement strand
CCGATGGGATCTTTTTTGGCGGTGATGCTCATTTGGTGTCTTCCTCATGAGAAAGTTCCCTGGAGATCTATTTGAAAGTCCCCTTGCGAGGATCTAGTGCACACAAGAACTGCAAACTATCATCTAGTTGTCAAATAGACTCGGACCATCGGAAGGATGTGTTCCCTTGCCTTTTCAAATGGAAGAGATAAATTACTAGAAAAATTTTGTATATTTTCTATGTCTTGCTTTGTTCGGTTTCGCAATTCTATGGCTTATGCCTTGTACGTTGTTTCTCTTGTTGTAATGCAACAGTTGGTCTCGTTACTAATGAGTAATTCGAAATCATATAGATTATGGCTCATTTGGCATAATTGCCAAAGAGCAGATTCACGAATTGTTCGTCGTGTGTCGGTTGTCTTTGTCATTGTTTGCATTGTTGGCGCTGTCTGTGCACGTTTACTCTGGGCACACTATTGGTCACAGAAACGTCGAATCTAAAACTCATTTGCACCTTGGTTCCCCTTCAAAAATCAAACAAAATAATGTCATTGTGTTAGATTCTGATAAAGACAAATAAACTCAGATCCATCTAGACCTATTTTTCATTCATTAAACGTTACCAGTCTATCTGAAAAATATGTGTACATACGTGATCCTCTAGGCAGTTGATGAGCATCGGATGCCACATGAGTACTATTGGTAACAGCCAACAGATGGCGATTAGTGTAATAACGCGCGTGCGCGACATCTGTGATAACTCAAGTATAGGATCAGTGCTGCCACCTTTGGTCTGTGGTTTCTGTATGTGAATGTCTTCATGTTCTGATGTGTACAAAAAGGCTCCTATGGCTAGTAAGTTGGTCATCACTTGGCAACATATCTATAATAAAAAGCTAAATCAATGAGTTGTCAATTTGAGTTTAAATGTATTTTATTGGAACAAGATTGAAAGTTTCAAATAGGTAAGGGATGTGAGGATATTGTTAACTTGAATTGAGATGGTTCGCAGTTGTGTAATATCGGAAAACTGCATCGTTCCGACAGTGATATAAATTTCTTCTGTTGGTTTTATCATGAGCCATTACACGTCTCATAATTTTGCATAGTTCGAAACACATGTCACGTTCTGTTAGGAATCCAAAAGATGAAAATCTTATCAATTTTAGAAAAATAAAATCACATTCTCTGATTTGATCATCAGATGTGTATCAATTCGTTTGTTCTCAAACGTTTCCGACTGATAAAAATGCTTCCGCAACGTATTGCCTGTTCTTCCCTGTACCTTCATGGGTAGACTGAGGTCCACGGCCACCATCCACCTCTGCAGGGAGTGACACTCCGGTTTATCCAGTAGTTCACTCGTGTCGATCCTCCTTCCTCCGGTTGTGTCCGGCCGCAAGCCTAAAAAAACAACATAAACAGGTGCATCTAAAAATAGCTGATGTCTGCTTACAGTTTAGTGAATTCAGCCAGAGATCTCAGACGCTTCACGAAATTGTTTGACAAGAGGATCGAGGGAGACTATTCAATGCACATAGAATTGATAGTGAACGCATCTGCTTTTGGACTTTTTACTGTAAATCAGGGTATCGATAGTGTTACACAATACTGATATAAACAAATGTCGAAAATTAAATGACCAACCGGAAGTTCCATAGACTCCATGTTGTAATCAGTTAAATTTTGGAAAAAAATAAAATGATTCTAAGGGAAAATGTTCAATTTCAAGGCTCCAAAGTTTCACAGTTATAATTAAAGAATGTGACCATGAAACTTTGGAGCGTTGATAGTGAATATTTTCCTTAAAAGCTTTAAAAATAAATAGGTAATAAAATGTTTTCGCTATCCATACCCTGTAATGCAATTTGTACAGTATCTTGAACAGTTAGATGGCGTACACCATCAATTATTTTGATATTGCACTGAATCTGTGCATTAAACATAAGCATCATGTAGATGTCCCAAACTACATGTATGTTTCATGTTTAATGCACAGATTCATTCTAAGTTTTTCTTAATTTGTACCTAGCCTCTTTTTGTCTAATTTGTCTAATCTGTCTAATTAGATAGCATAAAAATTTACCAAAATAAACCAATATTTTATGTGACATTGTGTTCAGTACATGTAAATTGAACCATTTCCAATAAAACTGCATATTACACTGTTTGAATGTACTGAATCTGTGTATCATTGCCAAAATTAGCACATTTCAATTCTATCTAATTAGACAGATTATACAAATTAGACAAAATAAGGCTAGGTACGAATTAAGAAAAAACCCTAAAAATATAATTGAATAACGTGTTTGTGAGAAACATGTGTGATTTTGTTCACCTTTCTAAACTTCATGAGGCAAATAATGGAGTTGCTATCGTTATCCGCGTCATTTCAGCTAGAGGTACAAATAAATAGAAACAAACTGGAAGACATCACATAAAATGTTTCATATTTGGTTTTGGTTATAAGGAAGAGTTTTGTTTAAAATATTCAGCACATAACTTTGAGGAGGCTTTACATCGTTATCGTAGAACAAAGCGAGAAAACAGTACTGAAACCGAAAAGTGATTTGTTTTAAAAAAACTTTCTACTCCCACTACGTAAAAACCAAAAAGAAAAAAACCCCCAAAAAACAAAGTGAAGAATATTTTCATTACTAATGCACACTACACATGAATGAATATTACCGCAGACGCACGTAAAATAATACTTCTGGAAACCTTACGAAGCATGCTAACAAATGCCATGAAATGTAAAGTTTGATTAATGAGTAGTCCATAATCACTTTCAACTATGATCCCAATAATCTTGCTGCTGGTGCCATAATCCAATTGTTGAAAAAGGAGGAATCCTTTCATTTTTGTGTAGTGAGAACACATTACTCTAGATGGAAGGCAGGAAGCCAGATGTAAACATATCAAAGGGAGATGTGTGTCTCTTCAGAAATCTGTTAACAGAATTTTATGTTTCTCAAATCCTGCACAAGATATATTAATTAATTTACAAGAAATCATTGCTTTGAGTCTTTAATAATTGAGTCTTTAGCATTGATAAAACTGGAAACTAGACACAAAAATGACAAGGTCCCTTTAAAAATAATTTATAATCATTTACATTCGAGGCTTTTCCTAATTGAGCCTTTTGTCAGATCTGACTGATCTGTCAGATTTTATAGACTTTGTTTTTGAGATAAAGGAGGCCCTGTGTTGTTTCTAATTGCAATGAAATCACATATCACAACTGGTATTTATAATCAACTATATTTGGTGTATTTTGTAAATTTTGTAAATTTTAACTTATACACTTTTCAGCGTGATTAGCAATACAAAAGGGCACAGAGCTAGGAATAGTCGTGTGTGCAATCTCTTCGTCCAATGTCCAAGTGTTCATTGCTGATCTACCAGAAAGGTTACATCACGGATATCTCCGTCAGGCCTTTCACGTGGGTTTTGAAGGTTCATTGCAGCAATTGTTTTCCTTTATTAAACATTGCCACTTATTCCGTCTAAAGTACTGATTTTTTAGTTCAATAAAAATTCACATTACGACAGTCAGGTCGAACCTATATTGATTTATTTTCTTTATTTCACATACAGTTGCATGTGCCTTGCTCACAATATTAATACCTTAACTGCATTTAAAGGTAGACCTACGAATTAAACGTTTGTATAGCATTGTTGCCAGCGCTAATTTTACTAAAAGACCCATCTGCATCGTGAACACTGTATTACAAGCGACCGAAATGATGGACAGCAAGTTGTATTGCTTAACTGAAGTGAAATCGAATTGATGCACGCGGTTCAGGGTGTGGCTGTGTGTGTAATGAAACAAAAGTACACTTAATAGACCTCAGGTGGGTGTTTGTGTTACAAGGACAATGCCTCCGAAGATAGCTTACCAAACTGATAAGCCTCTTACAAGATAAAACATTGATTTCACCTTCTTCCAACACGGTTTTTGCTGAACCTCATTGATTCATACGCTTTGATGCGTACGTTTCAAATATGTAACACACTTCGTTCTATCTGCACAGAAAGAATTGATTCTGTGCTCACCAATGCTTTTTCATTTGCTCTTTGGTCTTGGCAGATGATATTATGTCCAATTAATACAACAACCTTATGACATCTGCCATCTAAGGTGTTAATTGGTACAACATGTGTAGGCATTCTTTTGACTAATTTTGCCTTTGGTAAATGATGGTGTCTTATTGCAATTGAATAGGCATCCTACAAATTCGTATGAAATACAATATATTTACATCTATCACAGACACCTGCACACATGTATTTCTATTCTGTTTATCATCCCATTCCCGGTGGTATAGTGGGTGTGTCGTACTAGCAAAAATACAAATATAATAGGACTTTGGTCCGTACTACCAGGTAACCATGATTCTGTGCCCATAACCTGTCAAGTCTCACTACAGGGTTACTAGTCCCTGCTTAATTTATGAACCTGCAATAATTAATGTCATTGCTAAAAATACTGCAGAAAACGTTCGTGTGAGTCAGATTTATTGTCAAAAGGAACGTAGTTATTTGCCTCACATGACAGTCGGCATCTGTCAGTCAGAAGAGAACGAATAATACACTTGGATTATTGTCAGAAAGTGCTGCCACGACCATGTTGTGGCAGAAAAGTCCTACACCCCATTATTGCACTTCAGCATACCATCAGTTATTGCAGCTGTAAATTCGCTTTACGCTTCGATAAATGTTTTCGCCCGTAATATCTAAGCAAAGTGGTCAGTGCCCGACAGTTTTCGTGTATTTTTATTCTATTGCCAATTAAAACGTTCCTTTTTTGCCTACTTTAATACATTGGCAAATTAAAGCATTTCCTTGATTGAAAAGTTACAATGTGTAGGCGTAATGTCAGCTCTGGTTTCAATCGCACTCACAGAGGTTAGCAAATGTCATAAATCGTGTGATAAGAATTCATATTTTGTATTTAACCGTCGTGGGGTGCGTGTTTGAATATTTATCAGGTTGAAAGATTGTAAAAGAGCTATGCGTAGTGTATTTTATGACAAGTTGCAAAACGTTATAATATTTATTGTTTCTTCAGTTAATGAATTTGACCACAGAAAATTGGGTAAAACATACGAATAGGGAAAAGGGTAGAAACTTTAGACAGAATGGATTGTCAATTTACTAAAGACATATTTTAGCAATGAAGTTTATGAATGAAAAACATATCACTAAATAGAAAAGTCAGAGAACTGCCTCATACGAATTATGTTATTCAAAGAAACCTTTTGTTCATTCGAATCGATAATATGTATGAAGGCTTTCAGGTAAAAGTATTTCCGAAGATACTTTCTTTAAAATATAAAATAGCGAGTCAAATGTCATAACGTGAAGTCTATATACTTAGGCGTTTCAAAGTTAAACTAAAGATAATTGAAAGCTTTATTCTATCAAATACATGTATACATATTTTCCAAGAAACATACAGAAAAAATTCTGCATCTAAGGAAACCCACAATTTCAAATGATATTCTGTATTTATAACAGCATTGACATGATTCTAGATCACCAAACATTATTGTCTATTACGTGTTTAATCAACACGTACGCAAAGGCGTCAATAATCTGTCACATTACAAAGAGTGATGTGCAAGACGGATTTAGCGTTAATTCGATATCCAATGCAGATAGACTGGCCTGTCTTTGTTGAGCCTCATGCTTTCAGCAATGAGGGTCTATGTATCGGACGAAATCTACATTTGTGTTCTGGGCCGCCATTGCAAAAAAGTTGACCAGTCGCCCTCGTCTATTTAGACATGAGGATGTAAATGATTCGTGACGTAAAAATGACTTTATCAAAATATAACAAAAAAATAAGAAAATAACAACAAAAAACAAACAGAATTGCATGTCACTCGTCGTTATCTGTTGGTATATTGATTGTGCACCTAAATTTGAATAAAAAATATGGGTTATAGTGAGAATGATGGCATTTATGGCTTTGCTGTATAGAGCAAATAAAACAGTAGGCTCTGTAGATTAGAGAGGCGTTTGAAAGTGAAGAAGAAACACACCACCTATGTGAAAGATTCATTGTAGCACCACTAAAGCTGGGGAAAGGACTAAAGGTTATTTATCCCATGGGAAGTCAAATGGCCATTGAAAAGTAAATTACGCTACAAAAAGACAGTCATTCTCCGCTGAAAGGTCCATCTCTGCACAAGGATGTCATCCATCAGAATAATTTGTTTCCCCTGGTTGAACCTAATATCGTAATTTATGGATGTACTGACATCCGTTAAGGTAACTTCGGGAACATAATACTTTGGTGTGCATGGATTGCACCTTTTTGTCATCTACTTTCATAGCATATTATTAATACAACAATATACTGACATACGGCTAACTGTCCCTTTAAAGTAACACCTTTGTTTCCACTTGAAAGACAGTGACTAAAAGCCGTTTCTCACTATCATGATATAGTGTAAAATATGTTCAGTAAAAGTACACAACCCAAATAGTGTCCGATGGAAAGTAAGTGTATCGTACATCATTACGCTGTTGGTCACATAATTGTTCAGCGCAAGTATTTCTTTACTTGAAATAGATAAGATGTGACAGGCTGTCTTAATATCCAGGGCACTTACATGACCAATAGATGAGGTACATCACTTATGCCAAAAGATGAGCACACGTACTGCATACCACAGATGGCCCGAGTCATGCCAAATTAAATCATGACCAAAGGTGCAATTTTACTTAAAGCCAAATTATTACCTAGAGTTACAAACATTGAATATTACATAACTCAACAAAGATAACTTAGGGTGTATGTGTAACAAAAATACGTAATTTAAGTTACTAACAATGTCTTATACATGTTTGTGTAAAAGTTTTTTTTGTCCACTTAACAATCACATCGTATGATGGTACGATGATACGAAAACTATTTTCTTTCAGACATCATCTGCAAATTACATGAAATATTCAAGGGACATTTAGCATAGATTTAGACACGAACATACATGGCATATTTCTGACAGGGACTTTCTTGTAACGTAAGACATATTTCTTATCTGTAGTTAACTTGATTTTTATGTCGTTGTAAATATATTTAAGATCGGCATTTAGAAAACATAAAAAACAATTTATCACCTAAATAGACCAAATCAACTTGTAAATTTTCATGAAATGACCCTCTTGAGAATATTATGAATATACACATTTATTGTTGTTACACACAATAGTACATATAAGTCTGGAGTGATTTTCTGTAATTGTAACTTAAACACAATAAGAAAAAGACAAGATGACTTCGGTTCAAGGTTCCAAGGTGCAAACTGCGGTGCACGCTCCCTTCAACGGATTAGATTTCTTAAAGGCGCCGCGGCCCCTTTCCAAAGAGAAATCATGGATCCATGCCCAAATGTCATTCCGTATAACAGGACCCTAGTTGAATTGAAAGTAATAATAGCGCTCCACGTATGACTTTTTCGCGTGCAGGTCCATTCAGGCGCTACACCTCGACACGTTACATTTTTTTTAATCTCTCCTCTTCGTGTGTAAAGTTAGATAACGCGTGTTGTGTTTAAGGTTTCTCCGACAGACCATAACAATGCATCTTTTCTCACAGTTGAGTTTAGTCTTCATTACACCTTTTTCTGCTTGACACTGTAATACCACAGCTGTTTCTCCTTCAAGAGAAGCAATATTAGCCTATGAATGAAATACATAGAATATTGAAATACTGATCAATAATGTCCCTAAACTAGATCTGTATCAGACTTTGAGACCATTTTGTGTCAACAAAAATTGAAAACATCACAGAATTTTCAAAAGGTACGTAATAAGAAGCATTAGTATTCAACGAGGCAAATGTACAGCTCAAAATTGAATGATGTCTAGTGAGAGGTTGACATCCGAAGTGTGAAACAAATAATTGGAACGGAAACAGATATCACTGGTTGGTAAAAATATATATAGTGGTTACAGAAAATCATTTCCACCTTTCAATTTTGGAATGCCACTTAGAATACTCTACAAACAGAACGCCCTTTTGGACATGGAGAGAACCAAGGAGAGAACGAAAGAATTTAACACTATGCTTCTGATACAATATTGTCCCAAAATTATGGGAATTTCACCCTCTGGTTATACCAAAAGCCGAGTACTAAATCCAATGTAATGTACTTTGTTGGACTATTTGTAATTTTAAGAGCCTGTCATTAGCTTGATTGGTTAGTTAATTTTCAAAACATCTTTCATGTTGACGGCATTCTTTACTAAATTTTCAATTAGTGTAAAATACCGTCATCATTATGACTTTTATTAAAACATACAGCTGTGTGTATGTTCATTGTGAGATGGACCAAGAAAGAACCCCACTGCAAACCATGCACAGTTAAGAAGCTGTTATCACAAAGTGGTTAGTATTAAACATACACTTGAGTTCCTTTCAAAAAATTTTGTTTCCTTTCAAGGAAAGAAAAATTCAACAGAAATACATGGCCACATGGAAACAGTACTATTAACATTTGTCTGGCAACCATAAACAACCATTCGCCATGTGGGCCGCAAGTCATTTCACCTCAGTTTAAGTTGATAGTAGGGGTGTTTCCTATTTGTTTCGTCTACCTAGGCAGATTAGGCATGGACGTTTAGACTAGTTTTAGTACATAACCAATTACAGTAACTTGAAGAGGACAACATTCAGTCCTAAACCTGAAATTAGTCACTGACAGCTATTGGTTATTTCACTGATAATAGTATAAATTCCCTGCCAAATCTTCCTAATTTAACAGGGAAAGAATTAGAAAAAATCTAGAATATCTTTACTGGTTTATTCTTCTCTAGTTCCATTTGCAGTACACAGAAATCGTATCATTTGGAAACGAAGAGAACAAAGAAGAGAACGAAAGAATTCCACGCTTTGCTTTTGATGCGCTATTGTTAAACTTCTGATACGAATTCCGTGTATTGGTTATCAAGACTTAAAATATCATAGAAAAACGGTCAAACTATAATAGCAAAATTGCTTCCCATAAGTTGCCCACAATGACCGCAATTCCTTTCATTTGCTGGAGAATGTTGTTATGGTTATACTTCCTAATTGAAACACTGGGATCATTACTGTGATGGTGCCAACAATGCTTTGAAACTCATTTGTAGCATATTGATGCCCATGTAATGATTATTATCCAAATGTTTTATGTAGTAATTGAGCTGCCGTAAAGAATATTAAACAGGTAGGATGCTATTAGAATAATAGAGGTGCGACTGAGATAAATTAAACAGCGTTGCCACCCTTACGTGGCCTGGTATTTTACATTACAGTGACGTCCTTTCTAATTGTGTGTGTGTGTGTGTGTGTGTGTGTGTGTGTGTGTGTGTGTGTGTGTGTTGGGGGTGATGTGTGTAGGGGTTGGTTGTGACACTGACAGCTTTCTGTCTGCCAGTTTCTCTGGCTGTGTGTTTATTATGTTCATGTCTGCACGTCTTTTAATCAGGTTGCCCTAAAATGTGTTTGACAATTCCGGCTCACTGCCAGGTTATACATTTTAGGTAATTAGGTCAAGGGTCAATGGGGCCAGGGTAACGTAAAGGCCACGTTTTTTGTCTAATTTAAATTTTCAGGTGTACTCCTGTCTTTTCATATGGATAAAACACTTCGATTATGTAAAAAGGGAAAAATGTTGTTACATTTGCACCATCAAGTGGATACAACTGACTGAATGGAAGAAATACCAAGGTGTTCAATCACGAATATGTATCCATAATGGAAAAGCCAAAATTACTTCCATTTTAAACTCCTGGCCAAAGTGATCAGGTTTAAGATGATTCTTTATGGAAGATGCTCATACGACGAAATAAAATTTCAGCAGCAAAGCAGGAAATCTGAGACCATGAATTAATTTTCAGATCGTTCAAATTTATTTATTTCTTCATCTTAAGAGACAGGATACAACAGGTTGACATTTTCCTGTTTCTCCTTCTGTTTGCAGGTTTTCAATTTGTTAATATTCACTAACAAGCGTTAATAATTATTAATCTTACTATTCTTTTTTTTATCGCGGTACATCTTTGCAATGCGGGACTGGAAAGTTTTTACCAAAACGAACCAAACAAATATTCATCGTTATTTATGACAAGAAATTCTTTTTCTTTTTTTTTATATTCTTTAAATATGCTTCCACAACAGTTGGAAATTAAAAAAACAATTGTCTATCAGGGCGAGCAGTGCACTGGTATTTTCCTTAAATTACCTTATATGTATTTTTATCAGAACATAGACATCTGTCTTGTTGCGTGATAGTTCTGAACGTAAATGTTTCAGAATGTTTCCATATGTGCTCAAGGAGGATGCAGATTATTTACCAGTGTTGAGCTTCAGTCCTGAGAGGACCTGGAATGAGAGAGTTCCTTAAACATCTGTGTGCATAAAGCTGCTCCTGACTTAATGATGGTAATATTGCCAGGAACCAGGTCCTTTTACCTCTCCTGATCCTCCTTTTGTTGTTGATTGTCATTTACATGAAATACGTTGCTGGTGTGTTCTTGGCAGTGTCAATGTAATGTAATCCTGCCCCATCAATTTTCACTCGCTTTGGAATGTCTATATTTTCACTTACAGAATGCAATCAGATAACCGTATATGAAAGATCTACCAAACAAGTCTATCCTGGATATATGTATTATATTGTATTACATAGACCTCTTGATTGATTTACACATCTGAGTTGGCCGCATAACATATGACAGGTTCAGATGTAAATTGCATAGAGTACGATTCTTCGATGAACACATGTGACGCATGACATCAGCGATGTCCGATGATTGTTTTCAGAACCGCTGTGAACATACGCTTTGCTACCTCCCTATTCAAGTCTGACAAATAAAGATCAAGGTGACTTGCGTCAAAAGCTTTTGTTTCCACTAATTGGAGCTTGACCTTTAATCTCCATTAATGTCCATCACTCACGTGAAACAATTAATGTAAAGTCGATAGGTCAAAAAAGTTTCATCCACCATATCTTTTCGGAGAAGATTAAAAAGAATAATTGTTGGAATACAGGAACGCAATGGCGAACCCGTAATGCCCAAGGGGGCGACCACACCGAGCGTTGCTTTTTGCTTTGCGATTTGCTTTACGTTTTGCATTGATTTGATTTCTTTATGTTCTATTGAGGCGGCCACACCAAAAGCTTTGACGCTAGCGTTGCCGCTAATGCAAAAGCTGAAATGAGTTCCAGACCTATTTTTGCGTTGCGTTTTGCTTTGCTTTTTGTGTTGTAGATCTGATGATTGGACAGATTTGTGCATTTCTCATCATGTTTTGTCATGTTCACTTCGTTTTGGTTTTATTGGCTTCATTTTGAGTTTCTGCTAATAATTCTATCACATATACCTCGTTTTGGTTTTATTGGCCTTGTTTTGAGTTTCTGCTAATAGTTCCATCACATTTGCCTTGTTTTTGTTTTATTGGCCTCATTTTGAGGTTCCGCTAATAATTCTATCATTTTTGCCATGTTTTTACTGATAATTCCATGATTTTCCAATCATAATTGGTTTGCATTGAGTTTATTTGCCTCATTTTGAGTTTATGCTAAAATTTAAATCATACTTTCCTTTATATATTGTATTTAATAGAAAATTCCAAAGCAATAGTGCCACTTTAACCTAATCTACATGAGACATGGAACAATGATGCCATTATCTTTAGTAGCATGTGATTTAAATTTTAGCATAAACTCAAAATAAGGCATATGAAACTCAATGCAAACCAATTATGATTGGAAAATCATGGAATTATCAGTAAAAACTTAAAACAAGGCCAATAAAACCA
>JBCAUI010522789.1:0-11795 GCA_038406195.1 Haplosyllis anthogorgicola | reverse complement strand
TTTTGCACCTAATGCACCTAATGTACTACCGGATTTTGACCAATGAAATGGAGAAGATCCACACATGACCAATGATCTTGGAAGCCTATGGTAGTATTGCTCCCTAGAAATGCGGTTTCGACCGACAGGTTCCATCTAGTAATACATAAAAGTTATGAAATAAAAAGAGAGAAATCATTTGATGATCATGACCATGTGATCCTTAGCGGATTTGTCTTTAATCTGAATAACTTAATACTTTCAGATAATTGACCCCAGGTAACAATTATCTGTCATTATGGTGAATTGCAGCACATTATCAGTCCTACTGCGTTAAAAGTGAGCTTATTACAGTTTAAAAATAGGTAATAAGCAGGACAAAGAACGTCCAATGATTTTTGAGGATTCGACTCGTAGGACATAGATGTTAAAGAAAGATAAACATAGATGTGCAGAAAGGAGCTTAATTAAGCTGTGCACTAAATACATCCATGCAAAGAAAGTAAGAATGTCGTTGTGGCACATTCGATAGGTTTAAATGATAATATGATTGTTAACTTACACTGAAAATGCTGTTGGCAAAAAATGCATAAATAAGAGGAAGGCTACATTGAGCTGGTTACAGTCCAAGTTGTTTCCAGCTGTGTGATAATTCACTTTAACATTTCCACGACACACTTAGATTTATTCCCACTATTTTACTACATTATCCAACACAACAAGTTAGGTAAAATGAACTGGGTTTATGATCTTGCCTGTATTATGTTCTGATTTACGGTTATCTTGTGACCAAATGGAATACATTTCTTGCAGGCTGTGCGAACTGAAAGGAGACAAATAGCCTACAGGGATATCAAGCTCATAATGGCATTGTTGTAAGTCAGTAAATTTTGCTTCCGCCGTTGGTGTATGGGCGTAAATTATGCAAATTATTTGATGCTAGCCTTATAGGAGATCTGTATTAAAGAGCCAGGCCCTTTTAATTAGTCTATCGCGCACGCGTCAATAGACTTCTTTGACCCGAGACCTAAAACATCCATGAGCTCAAAAAAAGCACCGGGAACCAGTCAGGGGGGTTGGAAAGGTTCGGGTGCATGGCTGTGAACTCAGTTCAAACTTGTTCACTCTTCCATGCAGCGATAGACTCCTTAGCCTCTGGGATAATTCTCGTTGGTTGGTTCATATTACGTTGACATTTTTCAGAGCAATGATGGACAACTGAAGAGTACGGTTTTTCCATGACGGAAAAATAACCCCAATATTCCTGCAGCTCTACATGTTGAAATCAGTTCTGAGTTCATCTGCCTTTTCTAAAAAGGCAAGGCAAGGCATAATGTACTTATTCATGCAGTGTCATTAACACATTTTAAATAGTAATGTTTCCATAATGATTTCATTGTATATTTATACCTCTTTAGAATAGATCAGATATCTCGTCTTACTTTCCACACCACTATTCCTTCGGGATCATTTCTGGACTAAAATGTCTTTAAGAACTTATTCCATGGACCTTTAAGTAGTATGTTAAGGTGTAATCCGGGAAGAAATTTAATTAAATATCAGGTAGAAAAAGGAATAATTGCTTTTTTGGAAATTATCTGTATACCTCTCTTCTTTAAACGACAGTTACCCAAGATATGTATTGTCAGCAGGAATTACAATTTTAGTAGTGTTTAATTTGGTCCGAAAAAGTATAGAATTTTTAAATTTGATTAACCCGTCGCAGACTAT
Source organism: Haplosyllis anthogorgicola (assembly GCA_038406195.1). Classification (NCBI taxonomy): domain Eukaryota; kingdom Metazoa; phylum Annelida; class Polychaeta; order Phyllodocida; family Syllidae; genus Haplosyllis; species Haplosyllis anthogorgicola. Next base: position 10,085 of record JBCAUI010522789.1, on the reverse strand, counting down.
TTAAATATTTAAATTTTTGGGTAAACCCACAACACAACTACATCAGTACTGAGAGCTCGTAATAAGGTTATCCCTTGTTTGGCTCCCAGCTGCGAATGACATTGTACGTGCAAAACAGCCATTTATAATTGGTTCTTTCTGCTTTAAATAAGCCAATCTGATAGATTAGGCAGCCAGTTAATGGCAACTATTACTGGTAATTTATGTACATTAAGTAATTAATTTGTTACCAATAACAGAGCGATAAAACTTTTTAGAAATGTAATCGCTTCTACTATTTTGGCTCATTTGGAACAAATGTTAAGGAGCCTATAAAATCAAAAATCATCGTCTGTTGTCGTCTGCACATTCGTGCCCTGAGAACACATAGGAGAATGTATTTGTTTAATGGTAATGAAAATCATCAGGGCATCTGGAGCTCCATGACGGGACCAACACACCAAGCCTATTATTGCCAGATTTGCTCCATAAATATGGACAATGTTCAAGTTGCCCCCGCCCTTCCTCCCCCCCCCCCCCCCCTCCATCATATCATGGATCCTGTGCGTTGGTGAATATACCCTATTGAATGCCATTTTTATTTGTCAAATATGGATCGGGAGATGGTACGACCGATGTGGCATTAACTTTATCAACCACTTTAAAGCAGTACAGTTCAGCTTTAAGCAATAAACAATTGCAATCCATAATGTTAAAACATATTCAATTGAATATAGATTCTATTTGTATAAATAAAACTGCTTAAACACAAGACAGTATCCGTTTGAGATTACTGGCAAAAATCCATTCATCCAGGTTCACAAATTCAAATATAAATTTATCTTTGAGAAGTCACCTGTAATTAATTTGTATTTCATGTAACGTGTACATTTTGGAATGTAGAACACATAAGTGTACATACATTCAATAGAAATCGGTTGACTTGACAAAGCCTTTTCAGAAAATGAATCTTAGTCTATGAAAACTTCGTCATACATCACAACCGTAATCAAGCAGAAGAAGGCATGATGACTTTCGAAATGAAGAAACATCCTTTCTGTTCTGCTCGTTTCATCTATCTATTTCTTCAATATAAAATTCTTCAGAAACGAGTCATTGCATGTGGACATGTTAATGATTATTTAATCAATGATACATCTGGGTGTTTCTCTTACTTTAAATTTCAAATACGAAGAAAGAAACAACATAAACTACTTGACGTTCAATGTCTCACTCTAAACAACGCAGGCTGTAGTTTTCTTGTTAACAACACAAAAAAATCGCATTAGTATCAGTATTTGCATTGTCATTTGAGTACAATCTTTGAACATTACAAATCTTGACATTTACCAGCTTCTGCCTTCTTAAGATCTCTGTAATATGTACATCGTTCCTTATTTAGATGTACCAAAATAAGAAGTCTGGTAATTTCCTGTTTCATTTTCCTGACACTATCCTGCCAGGTAGCATGTCACGAGATAACTACTTTGGTATTAACGTTTCTGCCTACTGATGGACGTATCAGGAATTATTGTTGCATCGACACAAACATGACACCACATGGGTGATCTGCGTTACATGAATTTTATGATAACTACTAAACGATACATACGACAAATGTGTATCTTAATATGAACATCACAGTGGCCAAAATTTTGCAACGTAGCAGTACAAACTCTTGTGACTCGGGTCTTATTTGCTCGAAACTAAGCTTCAGTCTATATTGTGTCAATATAGTGGGAACCCGTTGTTTGGTTGATAGAAATTGTCGTCAACAAATAAAAGTATTAGTTGCAGCAATTCCAGTAATGGCCATATCAATTTTGTATAATTGCTTATTTTATTATCTACGTCAAAAATACAACGATATTTCGAACAACCAGAACTGTCATTCTGATTCAGGCACCTAATCTTGCTCTATTTTCATCTGCATACACATGGATGAACATCTTCTATATTCAAAGAACCGATAGACTTCATCAAATTTTGATGAGTTCGCATAATTTACATGTATTATGTCATGATTTTAGTAAGTTTGAAAATCAGCCCTTGGAAGGTTTGCTGAGGAAGATTACACAGGAAAGAAGCTGTCATTATCTTCATTTCTTGCGAAACATAACGAGAATTTTAAAGTCCAGGAGGAAGTAAAGGGATAAACCTATGTTAGTAAGCATGCTTATGAAAAGATAACTTGCAGGATAACAAGTGTTAACTCTGCACAAGCTTAAGGTGAAGGAATAAATCTGAATGTAATCTAACGAACAGAACTTTAAGAACAGAAGGCTTTTAATCGTGATATTTTACTATTGACATACATGTATTTCATTCGTTAACAACAGAATTTCACGAACAACGACATAGTGTGATTTTCTACTGTTTCCCAAATTAAAAAAGTGGAAACGATATTTCATCTTCTGCTTTCCTGCAGAATCCCTGAGTCTAAATTCTGATTCGACATAATCGTAATATTAATATTTAATTAACATTTGAGTGATAACCTAGGCTAGTACAATGAAGGTAATTTTTGGGTCATTATGGCCAGTTTACATAATTTTCTCAGTATTCTGATGGTTTTTTGTTAGGCGCCACAGTTGCGTGAGTATTTCTGTTTGGTTTATGATCGAAGTTACAGAAAGACTTAGATTAAAGGACAAGATTTGTTACTCGAGATAGAATAATGTATGTGACCTTTACCGTGGTTACGTCATTTTCTGGGTAGTCACTGCAGATTGGTTTCTCATTTTGTAAATAAAATCACATGTCGTGTCAATGTTGGTAAAAGTTATTAAGTCTGAAGAATACAAGTGAGAGTTATCATTGTGATTCTAATTTCCCACTGTATTAAATGAAAGGGTTAATTTTTGTAGTTTTCATTGTTAGACATTGTGATAGTCAACATATTTTGGTCCACATTTCTTGTCCACAGTTCTGATAATGTCTTAGATAACAAGATCAGAATTGTAGACAAGGAAATGCACACTAGGAATCTCACCTTTTTTAGAGAAACTGACTGAGATTCACTTTGTGAACCAGACATTTTCACTTTTTTCACATAAACTAGTCCACATTTGTTTTTACAATTCTGATAATGTCTTAGATAAACAAGATCAGAATTGTGGACAGGGAATACATACTAGGAATCTCACCTTTTTTTTAGATAAACTGACCCAGATTTGTTTTGTGAATCTAACATTGTTCACATAAACTGGACCAGAATTTGTATTGAGGAATGGGGGACAAGGAATGTGGCATAGATTGACCCTTTCACTTTTGAAATACAGTGGGAAAATAGAATCACAATGATAACTGTCACTTGTATTCTTCAGACTTAACAACTTTTACCGACATTGACAACCTGTCTTTGTCTGGAGGATTTACAGAAATAAGGCTAGAAATAAGGCTGGGATGGATAATCGTATTTGTCGATAGTTGAATAATATTATCAACTGGTCGACTTCGTGGACTAAACTGAGAAGACTCTGAACACGAATTTCATTTGCACAGAATTCTAGTTTAAGTCTTTACGAATCGCAACTGGCAATTATAAAGATGTATTCTAGACACAACACAAAAGGAACATCTGACAGGCAACTAAGGTAATCAATTGTGGATTGAATATTCTTTAGTTCGTTCACTATTTCCCAAGACACGCATCTCTATTCATTGATAGCAGTTTTGTTGATTAAAACAGATCCACAACTGAGTACTTGAAATGATAAGGCGAGAGGTTTTTTAATTGTTGGATTTCTTTTCCCTACCGTCAGAAAAATTGAGATTTGAGAGAAAGATAAAAATAGAAATTTGATAAAAGATCATTTGCAAATTTTACAATTTAGATATGTTCAACATATCTCACCAGAATACATACATTTTGTTCATGGTTGTTCGAAAAATGACATGTATCTTTTGCGAAAAGCCGTTGTGAAAATCAATGTAATGGAATCGATCAAATTAAAGTAATTAAAGCAACGTACTGAAATGATCAACTGTAAACCGACAACGTAAAATTCATGTAGTTGTCGCCCCGAAAAATATCTTGTTGAAATTCGCCGAGAAACGGCTTCTCAAAATATCTTCAAAAGTACAAGGATTGAGTCAACTCGGCCACCCTTTCCAGAGTTCGAGTACTTTCCCGGTCACTCGAGCTAAGGCTTTTTAAAAGAGAATTTCATTCTTTTAAGTTATGAATAAATTTATATCTTTCGCTAAACTACCCCTAGTAATGACAGCTTCCAACTTGCAATAAAAATGTTGCGAGAAGAAACTTATTTTGGTTCATTCAAGAGAACACCTTAATTTGTCCACATGCTGATATACATTCCATATACAAGACTGTCAATACGGGGGCAATTCATTGCTGTAGAACGATATGTTGACGCATAATAAAACTACATGTACAAATGGGAATGTTTCTGTAGATTGAGAGCGAGACAAATAGTCTGCTGGGAGGTCCATCTCATCAAGATATCATTACATGTCAATAACTTTGCAAATATTGCTATGCTCGGCTGTCTTAAGTTAGATTGCTGACATTATTGATGACAATGTGTACAATGTAAAGTAACTTATTTTCTAAGCCTTTCACTTTTCTTGTATGCATGGAGTCAATAAATAACTTTTACTTTTTTGCATTTTTCGTGGGTAAAATCATTTCAATTTTAGATAGTGCCTTGGGCTAAGTCACAACAGTCCCAGAGTCAATATCCTCAAAGAAAGACATCTTTTTCATTTCTATTTAGTAGCTTTGTTTAAAAGGATGTAGTACAAAAATGACGACAATTTCCCGAGTCTGCAAGCATAATTTGTCTTTGGTACATCGTAATCAGAGTCTCGATGTTTAGAATAAATTTTTACTGCTAATCGCTTTAATCTTCAAAAATAATCTGTTTGTCCGAGGTACAAGAGACATCGCATCGGAGATGTATCTGCTAACGATGTATGGTCTCTTGGTTCGTGGGGTATTCTGGGGAAAGAGATTGCGATTCAAAGCTGGTGCCCCCTGGGTACCCAGGGAGATGGTGGTGGTGTCTTGTTCCAAGAATACAGCAGCGTCTGTACGTGCAATTGCCAACTCGACATTTGTGTTATTACAATACAAATTGTAAGTTACGACATACAGATAAGAGGTGGCGACATCTATTGAGCATTGTGAAAATAAACAAAATACTGTACAGTGTAAGGGTTACTTGAACAGGGGACCTCCAGATTCATAATCAAATGTGCTACCACTGTGCCATTGAGTCGTTTGCTATTGGCTTGTTAAATTATAAATACCAATATAAAGTTGCTTACTGCAGATAATAAAATCTAAATGTACAGTTTGTATTCTGATGTTCCACTTTCGAACAGCTGCATGTCACGTTATGTTGGCCACTTAAACAACGGCGCTACTTGAGTTTTCATGGTACGAAAATTGAGGGACGTGAACAAAAATTTCTTTCGCTGATCTTTTTTTTTTCAAAACAGTACAATTGTTTTCGATGTTTGGTTCTCTAAAGTGGCTAAGATCTGGCATGAGATTCATCACGAGACCTGAAGGTTCCACGCATTACCTCGGGACCTCACACGAGAGCCCTTTGAGGTTCTGCCCAAATGGAGTTCTGCGAAATATCGATACTGTCGTTTTATAATGTACTGAGGATAAACTGATGGGTTGGCCTCGCTGTATTTAACCGCTAAAATCTGCAATCATGCTATCAAAAGTTTATGCGTTATCGGTCAGATTCCCTGACCTTAAATTTCGCTCATTTATTTTCATGGTGCATTGGATGTAATAATCTTAACAACTTTGTCAAAAGGCGGAAGTCTTATAAAATTGTGAGCAGTAAGTGAATTTACTTGTTTTCCTAGTTAAAAAATATTTGGTCAAGCAGACTGCTACAATCCACAAGAATGTCGGGCTCAGGGATTGAATTGTTTTGGGCAATTCTGGTTTCTCACATCACGGTTACAGTCAAAGCCTGGTCAGGAAAGACTCTGGAGAATTATGATAGCATGGAAGATTTATTTTCTTATCTCAAAGTTCCGAGAAATATCACTAATGCCATGTTCTATTATGGAGGCAATTTTCTTTATATCTTTCCTTCTTGCGCTTGATTACACATGATGAATCATGCCATTCCTGCAGATATGTGTTCCTATTCGGAGTGGTCTCTTCGGTCAACCATAAAGTTGGTCTCCAAGTCAGCATTAGGATTGCTGTTACTAAAATCTGACATAACATGAGCGAAATATTGAATTCGACAGCAATCGTAGGACATTTAATTAAAACATTTTGTATTGGGTGTTTACTTCTCACTGATAATGACACAATTGAATTGAATTGTGCAGTGCAGTGTCTGAAGTAAATTGTGGTGGCTTTCCCAGAACTTGTGGCTCATACGGCTTATGAGGTTTATCACGCACGGTAAATAGGTACCTATTTACAATCTGTGGATAAATCCAATGTAAGATATTTTTAAAATGTATTTTTCTATAGATATAAATGATTAACTGAAGCTAAATTGACTATTTATTAGCTATCAACTTGTATGACTTTAAACGGATAACAAGTTTTATTACAAATGTCACTTATCTATATTAAGGAATACAAAAGGTGTTTTAACTCATCAAGTGTAACACTGGGTCTGCATCAATATTGTACACGCAATGATGGATAGAAGCCACTGTGAGCTTAGCTTGGCGGTCATACAGTCACACGATACATCAACGTCACTGGACAAATTTAGAAAATGGAGACCTGGTGTCAAAATGCATACTAAACCTAGTATTTCCTTGATGTGTTTGTTATAACTTAAAATTTGCAGTCTACATTGTGCGCCGCCCTAAAAACGGAAAAGGATAATGTCACAACGGAGTCGATCATTAAAAGCATAGCGAGAATTTGAATTTTATACATGTCCGTCAAGTTACAGGTCGGAGGCTCACATTCTGCTTCCTGATAACTTTTATCCAATGGTCGACTAAAATACATTAAACTTTGACCTTGAACTTAATTTGACCCAAAGCTATAGCTTTTGATCTTGATTTCATATTATTAAGATAACCGAGGATGAGTCAAATGACCAGCATAATGTAGTGATGACCAGTGAAATAGACTGCACGGCGACTCCAAAGAACCAACGTTATGACCTTGAACAAATGACAACAAAATGCAAAGTATGTAATCGCCATAATCTTCAAATCCAAATTAGGCATTTAAGTTTATGCTACTATAAGTAAACCAACATTAATACCTGCAGAGAGGAATTAATTTTAAGTAGAAATTAGACATTTCCAAATCACTAGTAGCATACTGTTTTACTAGTAATAGTGTAATCGTGTAATAGTGGAGCGGAAAATCGTCATCGCTTTGCTGTCGTGGCCTGGCTCCTATCTATTAAATGAAGGAAGGTAACGGAAGTTGATCTTTATGCAATTCAGAGCAAGGCTTTCTTTAAGACCCTTACTAAATAGAAATGAAGACGATTTCTTAGAACGTTTTGATTTTCATGGAACGTTTTGAATTTAGTCAGCGGATGACGGTGGGTGACTGTAGTTTTGATAAGCGTTATAATATGCACAAGGCTTTCGAACGAAGTCCGTATGGAACATAATTTGACTGATCGCTGAACACATGGCCCAATTTGGCCGGGAATTGACGAACTAAAGCTGACATAGGATATATGGTTGATGGAATCTGTAATGCTCTGTCCGTTCCAATTTTGGAATCAAGCTGTAGCGATATGAATAAACTATGTGCCCAAGTAAATACAAATTATTACCCAGGCTGTTTACTTCTGTAAGAAATAACCTCGCGAGTTTGATACAATTACACGTCTCATTTTTGTTTCGCATGTTTTGCTGTACATTCATGAAAGTCTTTAGTTTCTTATCTGTCATATCATGCATGACAAAGCAATTTTGGAGATTTAGCAATACGTTACCTGACTTGATCGAAAACGTTTTGGTTCATGTTTGGACGTTTAGCTTCACGTCACCTAAATCTCGGGTCAAGATCCAAGTAATTGATAACATAAAAAATCACTATTCATGTCATGACATGCGTAGATAACGTGGAGAAATTGCTTTCGCCACCTTGGCATTCAGGTAACGTTGTAGGTACTGCTAAAATACTGCTAACTACTACTGCTAAACATTCCTATTTTCAATGAAATATACAAACAAGACAATAGATTTATAGAAGGCTACGGGTTGAGAACGGATTCGACAGGCGCTTCTATCCTGCCCTAAGTGCTCTTCAATCGTACCACTTGACAGGATGTGAAGACCACCCTATCTCCTTACCACTTAGTTATTCAGGTTGTGAACCCGGGTAATCTCCTGTGTATCAGTGAGATTGTACAAAACTTAATAAATCTAATAATGCCGGACACGATTATTTTGGTAGAAGTATGTACAGTAGAACTTGTCTTGAGAGACACCTGTCTTGAACGATGTCATGTCTTTTTAAGACACTTTTCTCTGCATACAATGTTGCTAAAACATGTTTAAATGACCCTGTCTTGGGCAACATCCTGCCTTTTACGACACTTTTTGAAGGGAAAAGTTAAGTGTCGCTCAAGACAAGTTGTACTGTACAAAAAATATCTATCGTCCCTGAAACATCCATCAATTCCTAAAGAGCATGGGCGAATGGTGACCACAATAATATTAACACATTTACAATTATTTACAAATAATTTTTGCCTGTCTGTCGAATGTAACAACACTGTTTCTGGCATCATATGACGGCACTATGTGCCGTCATTTTAGAATTGATGTAATTTTTTCAGGCTAGTCTTATCGAATTTCATTCTGTAGACAGTAACTAGAATACAAGCTAAAAGTATTTGTTACATTAAAGAAGAAACATCATTCAACTGTTTGATTTCATAAACTGACTTAGCATCGGCTCTCTTTTGAAAGTTTATAGCAAGTGCGTGTCTCGGTCACTTACCGTGTCTAAGTAACGGATGTAGACGACCATCGCTCTTTCTTTACTGTTTTTCTTTATGACCAAAGTGACCTGAACACTCAGTGTTACTACAGTGCTTACGTTTTTGCCAGTGTATGTAAATATTTCAGAGAAAAGCCAAAGAAACGACTAAAGTGGAGTGCAGGATACCACGGGACCCTTTTTTCCCCAGGATGACCTACAGCACTTTGCCGTGTGGCATTCAGGCAGAAATTCCGACGGCTTTAGTGATAACGATCTATATGCAATAAGTTAAAATTGCATGCGAAGAAGATTTCGTGTACGAGCGACCAGTGTTATCAAAAGTGATAGGTAGTTCATAAAAGATCTTTATAACCGCTTACTTTTTGCGCAATAGAAGCGAAGAACAGCGATGATTATGTCAATATTGAGTCAGTGATCGAAAATGAGTTGTCTTGTGGTCAAACACGTATCTCACATTCATGTCTTCTGCTTCACAGAATATGTCAGATGAAGTCTGTCTTCAAATTTGACATAGGATGGGAGGAAAATTGTTCAACAGCACAAATAGCTTCATAAAAATCTCACGAAGTCTCTCCACATGTAACACAACAAGCTACAATCTCCCTTTCAAGTCTAAATTTATGGGACCGTTATACCTGGATCAACAAACATGGGTTACCCTTAAGTACCTTGCTTAGGATGCTTGGTCTTTCTTTGGTGGAAAGTAAATGTCCCTTCTTCATAATGCTAATCTGCCATTTCCCGACTTTATTGCTGTCTTAATTCTGTACTGTGTTCACAAAAAAATCGACCATTTTCACCATGGCTGTTTGTAAAATAACAAGGAAGATGAAAGATAGGACTATTTCAAATGGATATTGTAATGTGTGGATATATTTACAAGACCTTTATCATAGTAATACCACGTGTTTTCCACGGGATAGCCCAGAAAGTAACATTGGGGTTAAATTGTACAGTTGCCTCATCCAACAACAGTGAGTCCTTTTGGTGTAAGTAAAGTAAGTTTATCAACAAACATCCCTTTTTAATTAACCACAATTCAAATTCGGTTAATTTCGAATGCAAGGATAAAGACCATTGGCGGATCTAGGGGGGCGCGGGAGGCGCCCCCCCCCTATGGCCCAAAATTTCTTCATTTTCATGTAGTTTTTCTTGGTTTTTGGGC
>JBCAUI010522778.1:0-11795 GCA_038406195.1 Haplosyllis anthogorgicola | reverse complement strand
ACGACGACTACGACGACTACTACAACGACATAACGATTGGTATAGCACAGCTGAACGCTTTCAGCTGTGCTAATAAATAAAATTAATATTTTTCTCAATTGGCTTCCAAAGGATCAACTTCCGACAGCGCTAAGACCACCATATTTTGTTGTGAATAACGTTTTTTATCTGCCATGGGATTTTTTTTTTTTTTTAGAAATCCCAATTTTAAAGTGCGGCGGGAAATGTAATCCAAACAATTAAATAAAAAAAGCCTTACCAGTCGCTGACGCTATCGCTGACTCTGACGCTGACACTTAGTACTGTTTTGTGTGCAACTATAATTACTGAGTTTTACCTAGTAGTTTGGTGAGGGCTGGTGGAACGTTCTCTTGCTTGATTTCGAACTGTGCCTGCTGTTCAACATCCGCAAACTGGTGATGTGATTCTATTGGCAGTACAAAATCGTGGAGCGGCGTCGTCATACTCGTATCATTGTACCGACTTCTGTTGTAACCGTCTTTGCCTGGAATCACCAAAACAAGCTCACATTTTCCCACCAACTCCGAGAACGTATCAAGGTACATGCCCCTATATTGGGCTTCGGAGGTTAAATAAGATATGATATGTACTTCAGGAAATACAATCATTATTTTCTCCTTCTATTTTAAGACTTCTTACCATTAACTTATTTTCGAGATTTCATGACTTTTGAAGTAAGCGACTGAAAATAATATCCTATCAAAACAATAGTTGGTTGGTTATAATTTGCCATTGTACAAGGTTTATTACCTTCCTGAGATGTGGTGTAGACTGTATGCGTGTGTAACAAGTCTAATGCATCCATGTTCATTGCGGAAGTCTTTCCTCTACCTCGGCCTAATACCGGACGTTTACGCTGTGCTGCTGAAGAAAAAGCAAAATATTTTACATCCAACGTTTTGTTTGCTTTCACAACAATAACAATCATACCTTATTTATTCGAATAGAAGCACCCTCTTAAATAGAAGCCCCCCTTGTTTGGATTGAAATAAATTGAATATTTGTTGACAGTTTCATTTTGTTACACGCTATCACAATCTTGTATGAAAACGTTTGGGTGACAGAAATCTTCCATGTTAATATCCTGGACATATTGGCTCATAATCTAATCCTCTTCATATGTAGAATTGCTCCTTTAACTTTTGGAAAAGAGGCACCTCAACAAATTTGGTCTTAGCACCAGGTGCTTCTATTTGAATAAATACGGTATCTTGAAATAACACTGCGCAATTGATGCTTTTTAACTTAATGTTAATTTTGAAACATTTAAAGTATAAGCCAAACTGCACGGCTTCCATTGATACAGATTCTGTGTTTCTGTCAATTCGGTCTTTCTGTCAACTTCCTCAAGCATGACAATAAAGAATAAGTCTAGACATACTAAAGCTGCTTCTTCTCCTGCTCTGATTGCGTCTTGCTGCTCGGTTAGCGCGCAGATCTCCTGAGCCCCGACCACGACCTTGCCTGCGCAACCGTTTGCTCACATCCATCTGGAAATTCAAACGGTAAAAGAAAACTATTATTTTCATCTGAATGGTTTTGTTCCTGTCCATAAGCTTGCCAAAGAAAAAATAAAAAAAGAAGAAAATACGTGATTGGACATCTAAAATTGTTCTTAACGTCACCTTGTTACATTTTAAATTATTTTTCAATTTTTAAAATGACATACTTGATTTTCCTTCTCGAGGGCACCATGTGACGATGTGCTTCCCGTTGGAGACTTGGGTTTCGCCACCCACTCGGACCACTGCTTCCTAGTCGTGGGTCCGACCACCCCGAAGCCGATGCTGTTGCTGTTTTCGTCATCGTCCGTACTATTGTTCTCAAAGCTTAACGTCTTGGACGCCATCAGCAGGTTATTCTCACAGCGACGCCTACGCCGCGTGCTTGAATTGCTGTTCTCGTCACTTTCTGAAGCTCCCTGAAACATCAAGGCAAAACTATCCTGCTCAATAATTCAATATAACAAAAGAAGGAACCCGTAACATAACGGTGGCTAAAGTGTTTTGACTGAATCTAGTGGATTTTTTTTTTTCAAATATTTTACTCGACAAGGGTCAATTTATGGAGGCACTGATTACCCTATTTTGGACTTTGCATGACCCTCCTCATGGGTTTTAAACCAGGATGGTTCTCTTGTCTGCACTTTCATATTCAAAATATGGGTCAGCAAATGAGAGGTGCAGTTGGCACTGGTTTGTACGGCAGGGCGGGGTGAGCAGTTCTCTACTTGTATACTTGTCAGGGTAAAACATCTTTTTATTTTGCTTTCCAAAAATTATGATCTCGTACATTAAGTTAAGTTAAATAGCATCTAAGCTCTGTGTAATGGTAGCACTTACCCTGGAAGAATCATCCCTAAGTTTAATGACACGTCCCCTCCTGTCTTTGCGCACTGGTTCTTCATCATCCTACAATAACAAACAACTATCAACACACATGTAACATAATACAAACATTACAGACGAATAATAATAAAAAAAAATTTTCCTGGATGTTATACACATTTTACACATTATTTCCTGCAAACTTGTTTTTCCCCGGGAATGAGTGGTCCAGATGCCACACCATCCATAGTTTTTACAAATTGCACCACAAAGCTTGGCAAGTTCTCATAATGCATATTATTATCTTTTAATTAAGAATGAGTTACTCTTAACACTATTCAAATTATGTTACCCTCTCTGATTATACCACCTTGCCCAGTTCAACATTAAGGTTACATCCATTTAAGAATATAGGTCACAGTGACCCATTTTTACTTTGTTAGTACTAGAACAATATCTTTTGACATTACAAAATCATCGATCATGCGAATATCCTTTTCCCATGCAAGTAATTTTTTACGTTGCCCCCTTCCCGCAAGCGCTCTCACATTTTTAAGGTTTTTACACAGACCAGATGATGCAACTGGCAATATACCGTCTTTAACTTTACGAGGTGACATGATTAAACAATCAACTTTACGATATGAAATAGGCAATCATCGTCATCACTGCATGCCTGGGACACAGTCATACTGTTTCATTCAAACCACATTCAGTTTTCAAAAGGTCAAAGCAAAATGATACAAATAATGCTGGTGAAAAATGTTTCACAATATTTTTTTCCTCTCCATTTTCTTAAAATGCCTTATCTCTTTAACTGAACAAGTTGTACAGAGCTCAGATTTAAACATTATTTGAAGCTTTCGGTGATTTTTCAACGATACTATCAGTACAGAAACGTTTTTCACTGTTTTTACTTCATGTTAGGTTTTCAGTTGACAAAGGCAAAAAGCAATTCGAACCATTTTTTAGAAACCAGAACACCACCAAATAAACCCGTTAAAATGTTTAAATCTAAGCCCAAAGTTTTCGCCTAACTCACCTTAAAATTTGGATCTTTTAGTTTTTTGAAATATTTCTCGAGCTGAAAATGAAGTAAACACACGTACACTTTCACATTAATTCAAATATGAGCAAATCATAAGGGGCAGTCACACGCCAACGGAGCAGTTCTTTTCCTTTAGGATCATTTAGGACCAGTCTTATTAAAATAAAAACATTATTACAATGGACTTAAAGAGATGGGTGAGGGTCAAAAGAACTGTTCGGCTGGGAGACCAGTCACAGCGCTGCCAGATGTGCACCATGTGAGAAAAGTAGTACCTTTCTGGGGCCAGTGCTGACCGACACTCCGCGCTGCTTCTGCTGGAGGTCAGGGAGGTAGAGGTCAAGGTCACCCGAGGTCACACATTTTCAAGGTCACATCAGGGGCAATCAAGTGTGTGATTATCAGCACATATGATGCAGCAGCAAAGAGGAGATAAATAACTTTAGTCCCTCTCTCTTCACTTATATACAATAAAACATCTTGTGCCAGTCTCTACTGTTTCAAGACTTTAATAAAGCGCCAAGTCACTTGGCTGGAGTTCATACAGAGGGTACACATTAAGTAAAATACATGGGAACTTTAATGCTTGAACAAAAGGGACCAGCACTATACAAATGCCTGAAAATAATTCCATATGTTTTACCCAACATGATAGCATGCACTACCGGAAAGTCAATTACGACGTGTTTTTAAGGACTTTGGTATAAAACGTTTGTCATAAACTGAGAATAAAATTCGACCGTGATACTTGCGTCTAGTTATTGTTACTCGTGACATATGAAACTAAACATTTTCCAAGGCTAAGTACATTTGTATTGCGTAAGAACAGCTGGCAAAAACGGAAATGGTGAACGGATGTTTAGCTTTTAATCGTTATTATTATTACCACCATTTCAGTAATTTCTCTTTGTTATAAGTGAAAAATTACATAACATAAGAAAGAAACCCTGCAGAATAATTACGTTAAAAGTGAATACATAGGCATATTTTATGTGTTTCTTGTTAAATGAACCCGATCCTATAAATACTGTACAGTCGAGATGCAAGAAGCAAACATATATTTTAAAATTTATTTTATCATTCATCAGCTTTTGTATGAATAATTTTATAATTTCATATTAGACAAGTCAATATTGTTTACTTCCTGCAATATCTATTATAATGACTGGTAGCTTTCTATTTTTAGGATTTACATTTTGTTGAGAAACAGATGGTAAGGATCAAAAGTGTCTGAAGAACTTTTTTCCGTTACTTTTGTATTTATTTTTAAATTCTTTATGTCATTTTCGAAAAAAAGAGAAAAAAACAAACAAACACAAGGCAATGTTATGTATGAAACAAAACCCTTGCCTGAGGTGGTTCCACTGACCGCAGATCAAATCGTTCTATTTTACATCGAAAATACATTGTTAGTAATTATTATGTGACGTTGCAAAAGAACATAATTAACAGATATCTGCTCAATTTTATTGAAATTTTCTGAACCAAAGATTTGTCAAGATTTGTCCATTTCTGTTCAAAATGGGACTGTAAAACATACTTTCACGAAAGAAGTTTACAATTACTTGATTTAAATTTTAGGTCTACTGCAAACAAACTGCGGTTGGTCAGCAAAACTACAGGTTCAGATGTGCAGAGATGCAACTACGTACTCTCTGAAAAAACCCATAACTTATCCAAAATATTATAAATTGATTTATGTTAGCCAAAAGGAAATATTATTCATTTTATTCTTAAGTGAAACTCGGAACCACAATTTATTATTTCAAGCTCCCCACTTAAGCAGTTAAACCGGGTAAGTGGCATCTCTGGGTGTGACGAAGCAGGAATGATGTATCAAGGCGTTTTTGCGTGTTTAGTGAATACTCACCAGTCGCCTATCAATCGAGTGTATATAGTAGGTAAAGGGCGTGCCAGTCCACGACACTCCACCAGGGAGTGGCGACAGCTCCTCCACACTCATGATTGACCCAATATCTGAAACGCCAGAACAATCATTGAGGCATGGCACACTAGAGGGAGCTGTTTGTGTGTCACGTGATGAACCAACCCTCAAGAGTGCGTACATTGGTGCATGCACATGGCTGCATAGGATATCACCACCATGTGTGCCAAGGTTATACACTTCTTTAGAGGCCAGCCACACCAGGACACACCACAGGGGCAGCCACTTACCATTTTACGATCTATTGTATGTAGGTAGTACGTGACGGGCCGGCCGGTCCATGAGACGTTACCCCGGAGAGGTGACAGCTGTGTCACGCGCATTATAGCACCAATATCTGAAAACAGCAAGAGCAGACACGCACACACATATTACACATGCATCATTCATAGCAGTAAAATGTATATGCACAGCCAGTATACAGGCTTCCCACTTCAAATATAATTGTAAATTTTGAATTTGCAACAATTTTCTAGCTTACATTGGTTCAGAATTTTTGGACGAAATTCACGGAAGCCTTATTGACACCATACTAACATACAGAGCAAATCATATTTTAATTTGGTTTTAAATTAGAAATAACGACCAGCCGAAATTAAATTATAATTCAGTTGAAATTATAACTTGAAGGGTCTTGTAGTTTTGGGGCAAGATTCTGGCATTAATTTGGAGCATAATTTTATTTAAATACTTTGCCATTCATGCACTTTTTCTCAGCTATCAAGCATCTCAGTCATTTACCATTAGCCATTTAGTTAAAAGCTTTTAGAAATATAGCTGCTTACTCGGGATATCTGAAAACATGTCTACTTATAAAGAGATAAAAATATTGTTTCCCTTCAGTAAGTTCTCACCATTCTATTAAAGCAAGTAGAAGTGAGTAAACCTTGCATGAAATGACCACCTCTGTAATCACAATTTTTAAATGAACTTTTAAGGGGGAATACCTGGATCCGCCACTGGTAAATGAACTGAATTTTCAACTCTGCACAAAGCTACTTAATTCACTGGTTGGGGGCAAAAGTGGCCGTTTCAAACAGAACTTCAAAAGTAAAACTGGCTAGGGATGCAAGAGGAGAGTTATTTCATGATTTGCAGGACATCACAGGGCATCTATTGAGAATTGTGTGATATTATAAATGACCATCCCTTGCCTTGATTTAACTTGGAATCGAAGTAAAAGATGCAATGTACTCTTCTGTTACTGTACAATTTGCCAATTTCTCACTTTCCTTCAATCTGTTTACTTTACTAATCGTAATTTTTGACAGTTGAATAATTAAAGCCAAATTGTCCAATTTTCCAACTGAAGAGTGCATTGTTTCAATGTTTATTTTTTGACGGAATGTCATCGCAGACTTACCACTGAGGT
Organism: Haplosyllis anthogorgicola; assembly: GCA_038406195.1. Taxonomy (NCBI): domain Eukaryota; kingdom Metazoa; phylum Annelida; class Polychaeta; order Phyllodocida; family Syllidae; genus Haplosyllis; species Haplosyllis anthogorgicola. The sequence continues at coordinate 5,082 of JBCAUI010522778.1, read as the reverse complement.
TGCGGTCGCTTATGCGGAAGTTGAGCGGACAGTAAGCTTTGGACGACACAATTCTTGCGCCTTCTTTCATGGAGGAGAATCTCAGTTTTAGCTACAACATACAATAGTTTAATTATCCCTACATCTCAAAACGGTAACTTCAACAATAGCAACCAGCAACATCTATGATGAACAATTAATGACTTGAATATTACCCAAAAATAAATAACTCATTCATTAATTTTTGTCGTTTAAGGTCCTGCTGTTAACTAAATCTGCTGTTTCTTCCATTGGTTTTGTTTTTCTTCTGTTGTGCTTACAAATACAATCAGTACATTAAATGATAAATTTATTGTAATACAAACCTGATGGTCTACCGTTGGCCCAAATGCAAAATTATTTACAAATATCACCCTGAAAATAAAGATAGACGTGTATGTATCAGTTCATCATGCATTGGTTATTTGCGCATCTCAACATTCGTAACATAAAGTTGTCTTCTGTTACTATGCTGGGAACTGTGAAATAAATTTGTGTATATTTTAAATGAAACATCAATAATGTGTGGCAGTTTAACTGGCAATAACCAATTTTAGGCATAGACAAGAACTTACGAAGCACTGTTTATTTTTTCTTTCATACAGTCGTCAAGAAAGTCTCCCTGTTCTATCTTGAATTGGCTGCACTTTTTGCCGTACCACTTGATCCACATCCGGAATTCACGCTCCATTGTCTGTTGGAAAGTGAAGAAATATTGGATATATTATACTCAATTAGTGGCCATTTTATTGCTTACTGTAATATATTGATCTGGACCGAAGTTGGTCTGTCTTTTACATAAAATCTTACAATCTAAATGCACCCTTTCATGATTCTGTTCTTGATTGTGTTGACTACATCGGTAACAAGGCAATTTGTGTCAGGGTATTTTGCTGACTGTGGGCGCAGGCTTAGGAGGAACCCACCTGGTTCTACCACAGTTGTGCAACCTGTGCTGAATTAAAATGGCATTACTAACTTGACTGTAGCAGTCATTTAAAGGCAACAGTTTTCTAATAGCTATTACTTACTACTGCGTATTTGGCTGGAACCTCTGCCTTCTCAACACCGTAACACCATTTACAACTTGTAGCTGCCGCGACCTGCATAACAACCTGACCGACTCCTGCAATAAAAACGTGTGCATGTCATCACTCAAAGTATGCACGTTCAATTTGTTCCGGCTAAGCCGTTTACAATTCCATTCCCATACTGTCAAGTATTGTGGACACTCGTACACTGACACTACCAAGTATTACTGGGCAGTAACTGTTGGTTGACCAGTTATTTCATTCAGTAAAATGGGCGTAAATGGGGTATCGCAAATGAAGGAAACCTTTTGGTGTGCTTTAAATAATTATATTTGAAACTTGCCGGTCGTGAAAATAAGTTTGTGTAACTTTACTGCATAAAATACTTCTATGAAAAGAATATCGAAGGAGCAGTGTGTAATGTGTCTATTGGGACTGCTTACACTTGTTGTAATCAATCTGTTAATTAGCAAGTCTGTTTTTCTGTTTTACTTACCAGACCCGAGATCTATGAATGTAGTTTCCTCGTTGAAGTCAATGGATTTTATCATCTGATCCACCAACTCAAAGGACGTCTCACCATACACCTGCAAATACAGAAAACACAACTTTCAATGAGATACAGTAGAACCTACTTTGAGAGGCCACCCAAATTCACAACGTAAATTGGCCGTAAATGACAGGTGACCTCACAAAGCATGGTAATTTTAATGATTTATCTATGAGAAAAAACAAGAAACAAATCCACAAAATGACCATAAATTCCAATGTGGCCGCTCAAAGCAGTGGCTTGTTAAAGCAGGGTTCTACTGTAGTTATAGTCGGAATGTGTTATTGTGCACAAATACATGTACACAAATTTAATGACGTGTAAATATTAAAGTGTCAGCGGCAAAGGTAATTCGTAAGCGCTGACGAATGATGAGCACAATGTGTATGTGCTGTACTTTAGTGCAGCCTATGCAGAAAAACAGCCTCACATAACCGACTTATGTCGGCAATTAGGAGACTAAAATTGAGTTGCCAAAACTTATAACAGGGAGGGCACTCTGAAAGAGGTTGGTTTTATTCTAAAGAAATATCACGTCCACATTTATTAAAAAAGGAATAAAAGACACAGTTTCAAGAAAATAATGGAGAAGGTTTTTGTACGTAAGGCCAGATGTTACACATGTTTCATTGTTTTGAAGATGATAAAGGCAGACAGCGCTGTATCAATAACTGACATCTCAAAAAATGAGAATTTGCATGTGTCACGTGTACACAGGGTAAAATTAACAATTGTAATATACATGTAAATACAGTAGAACCTGCTTTAACAAGCCACTGCTTTGGGCGGTCACATTGGAATTTACGGCCAATATATGGATTTGTTTCTTGTTTTTTCTCATAGATAAATCATTGAAATCATTACTGCTTTGTGAGGTCACCTGTCATTTACGGCCAATTTACGTTGTGAATTTTGGTGGCCTCTCAAAGCAGGTTCTACTGTAAATTCGGAAATGGTATTAAACATTATCTTTTTCCAGAAGTATCGTAAAAGATAGGGTGTCGCTGTAGACAGCCATGTAAATTGATTTAAATTAAATTTGTACATCAATAAAAGTGTAATAAGGAGTACGTCGCACAAACAGATGTCGTTCAAGACAGGTTCTACTATTCTGCATTTAGCATTATGTCATTGCACTATTTATGTTCTTTGCCTTAGGCTATGCAGAAGTTCGTGTACGCGAACGCACGGGGGTCAAATTAACCTGGGATGGTTCAATTGCAGATTGGAAAAAAGAAGAGAAAAAAAAGCGAACAAATCTGATACATGTTTACAAATTTCAATTTGAAACCCGAATATGGTCAAAAGCATCCATATTTATTGCATTTCACCTTATTAGCAAGATACTGTTGTAGCAGAATCCCCCCTGTTCGGTGATTTTCAACACATAGACCCACGGAGCCTGCCACGACAATAACAATAGAGTATTCTATTTATAACCGCGCCACAGACGTACTAACACAGGGAAAGCTGCCAAATCGAAAAATCAATAGCAGCTCATCCAGGCAAATAGCGCCACGCATATTGAAATATCTTGAGCAGCTTTTTAGGGTCTCCCCTGGCAGCTAATGTCTGACAAAAGGCGTCAAATCAGGTCCCCTCCCACAGGATGAAAGGCCATTTACGGTCTTGTGAAAAAACATCCTTCTTTGTGAGCGGACACCCTGGATTTAGCTCAGATCAGGGGCTCACCTACACCTTCACAACACTTCTGACGGTCGTAGTAATTTTTTTTATCTGGTTTGGTGTATGTGTGTGTCTTTAAAATTTCGATTTCTGAAGAAATTTAAGTCTCTGCAACGCGCATTTCTGAAATACAGTAGACCTTCCTTTGGTCGACCACTTAATTTGGGAATGTTCCACTGTAGTAGCGTTTGTGTTACAAAGGCCATTGAAAGTAGGCTTTATGTGCGATTCTGAATACTTTCCACTTTGGTTTGTTTAAAGTTATTGTCCTTTTACGAGCTAACAGTAGTATTCATATACAGTAGAACCTGTCTTGAGCGACACTGAACTTTTCCCTCCCAAAAGTGTTGTAAAAGACAGGGTGTCGCCCAAGACAGGGTCATTTAAACTAGCTTTAACAGTTAACATACTTAGGAAAAAGTGTCGTAAAAGGCAGGTTGTCGCACAAGACAGGTCTCGTTCAAGGCAGGTTCTACTGTATTCTGTCGCAAAACACTGTACAGTAGAACCTGTATTGGGCGACACCGACTTTTGGATGACCATTATTACCGTAAAAGGCAGCAATTCTGTTCGTGACAGACAAAATAAACATGGGATATTGAGGATTCGGGAAAAACTGCCGTAGAACTGCCGTAAAAAGGCAAAATGCCGCTCAAAACAGATTCTACTGTATTCACAATCTAATACATCAGTGGCTGATTATGCATCAAGTCGTTACTGGTTGTTTTCCTTCTTTTTAAATTCAATTTACTTGACTACGTTTCTTTTACATAACAATCCACCCTTTCCTCAACCACATATTCCCAAAGATTAATCTTAAAGATTAGAGTGCATTAATTGAAAACTTTGCAAGTTTCCCGACATACGAAAGCTTTATGACACATTCTCAGTGGCCATATTTGCACTTTTAATCTACTACTACAAAGAGTAGATCTTTCACAATGTGACAACAATAAATCACACACATTGCCGTTTATTGCATTGTGTGCATTGTGTATGATCTCATGTACAAATAAAACCTGATGGTGGCCCTGTATTAAGTACTTGTTTACATCGATGCCGAACAATGCATCGCCCTTTCAGTACTTTGAATTAACTTTTATATGTACTGGTTCTATTCAGAAATGATCCCGAAAAACGACAACGTAATAACGCACAAGTGTTCATTAAATTGATCTAAAGGCCGATGTTTCTCGAATTAAATTGCGAATACATGCACAAGGACTGCATTTTATTTGGGCACAATGTTCACTTTCTTTAATTTTATTATGCCCACAGACATCACTGGCGTACCGTATTTATTCGAACAGAAGCACCCGGTGCCAAGACCAAATCTTGATGTACCTCTTTTAAAAAAGCATTAAAAGAACAAATATATCGTTGGTTAGCCAATGCGTTTAGGACATTAAAGACATGTCTGTCACTCATAAATATGTTGATAGCATGTGACAAAGTGCCAGTGAATGTCCCAAGTTTGAAAAATATAAGTCCGGATGGACCTGAGCTCATTTGGCGTTATCACAAAAAAGTAAGACAATATTGGTTACAATATCACATGGATATTTCACCATGTGAATGAAGCGCGGCTTTTACGGTTACTCAGTATGACGCAATGTTACTCGCTTGTGAGAGATAGCACAATGTTTCCAAAATTGGCGCAAGGTTACTCGCATACAGTTAATATCAGGATATCAAGAGATTTACCAAAGACAGGTGTCCTGGAATCCAATGAGTCCTTTTACTAATTGTATATTAATATTTATGCCAAAAGTTACTGAGCACAAAGCAATATGAATG
>JBCAUI010522767.1:0-11796 GCA_038406195.1 Haplosyllis anthogorgicola | reverse complement strand
GACGGGTGCCCCCCCGCCCCACCCCCCTCCCCCCCACCCCCGGTACGGAAAATCCTGGATCCGCCACTGTAACGTTATATTAGCAATTACCGGTTGGAAACTTCCATCCTGGTTTTAAGACATTAAAACACTTTACGATATTTCACAAAACAGTGCTTGGTGGGCGTTCCTGTTCCACGAAGTTTGACAGTTACTGTTAGTTCCAAAATTAATTTCACACAGAGTTATGCTTTACGAGTGTTACGGACAGATTTAATGTTAGCATCATTTTTTTATCATCAAATGTTATCATCATTTTGTTTGTAAAATTGAAATTTATCTTGCACAAATATCCGACTTACAACTCACTTAACACGAGTCTCAGGTTTTCTTGATACTTGTAGGATTCATTTGAAACTTTAGAAGCTTCCATTTAGGCAATCATTCTATACCCTGTTCAGTTCCAAGATGATCTGCATACTACGCTATCAGTCGTTGGGCACGTTTTAAATTACACCGTTTGGTCCGACTTTCCTTTGGTAATTTTAAAAAAACTGCCAAATTGAGCTAGCTCTGTCCAAATGGCTGCATCTATGTTTCCTTTTGTACTTACAGAGGGGTGCGTGAGTTTGGACGCAACTTCTTGCCCTGATGGTAATGGAAAATACAGGATTTGTAACGATGATAGCTGTACTGCTTATGCGACATGCACCGAGTATGAATTTACATCTTCAGTTCCAGTTTCAATTTCATGGTCATGGTTTTTGAAAACAATAGTACAACTGTAGCACAGGGCTACAGGGGGCCATGGTCCGTGCACCCCTCCCATTCACTACACCCAACGTTGTAATTAGCTTTACTTGGCTGTTTTTACGTGGCCCCTTGGGAGAAATTCTGGATCGACGCGAAGCGATTAGCGATAAAAAGGATGCATTGGGTCTTTTAAGTCCATTTCCTGTGTAAATGCACAAAACGTATACATACATAATCATATTACTAACAATTTTAAGAGTCGAAATCTGTCACGTTCCTGATGGGGGGGGGTGGGGTCAGTCTGCAGGATGACCTGCCAGCCAATGAGGTGGCCTCCTCACTGCCAGACATAATTTTAGTAGTAATAACAGTAATGCAACCGACATGCGTTGCATTAGTTCTCAATATCTTTCTCATCGCTTTTCATCGTGTCCAAAATGTGACAATTAATCCAAAGGTTTTAACATGCAAATCTTCACTTACTTTTGTGACAGCGGAACTATAACTGAAGATCGGTGCACAATAGATCCTTCCAACACCAATGTGATGTTCTACCAACAACTGCATGGCTGCTACAGTTCTGGTGATTCGGCTGTGCAGGGTTGTTCATGTCAAGGCAACTGCGACGCAAGTACGAAACCACTGTGTGTGTGTGTGTGTGTGTGTGTGTGTGTGTGTGTGTATGTGTGTGTGTGTGTGTTTGTGTGTGTTTGTGTGTGTGTGTGTGTTTGTGTGTGTGTGTGTGTGTGAAAGAAAGAGAAAGATATTGTGTTTCAATAAATAACTTAATTATATAGTTCAACAACATTTAAGGTGCATTTTGTTTTAAATGTATTAATTATATATACTTGTTTATCTTTGCTTTTCCTTTCTCTTAACAGCTGCCCTGCAGCTTCAGACCAATCCTCTAGGTAAACGTTTATTTTATATTCGCACAATGTAGAGTTGGATTACTTGAAACCAAACTTGTGTAAAGATTGCGTAGATTATATTTAAATTGATCAGAAAGATTATTTCTTCTGAAGAAGAAACGATAGAATAAAACTTCTCATTTGCATTTTCTATGTGCGTTTTGTTCTCTATTTTATTTTTGTAATTTCTCTGAGCTGTTGTTTTGGCATACTATATATAAATAAAGAAATATGACTGGGTTTTCTTTTTCTTTTTCAGTGAGCAGAACCATCCACCTTTCCTACCGTATAAGGATGGGATGGAGGACAAAGTTTTCGATGACTACATCTGAAGAATACCTCGCCCTCGTCGCCGCACTGAGAGCCGCCAGAGCGCAACGATTCGTTGGGATCCGTGGATTCACCCGCAGTTCCTGGCGTTTCTAGTGAGTGTACCGAGGCCTTGCAAATTAATACTATTAAATCGTTTATGAATAGAATTGATGACGCTGAATGCTCGATAGAGGCATTTCAGCTCTCTGTATCGATAAGATGGTTTTGTTGTTTTCTGACGGACTAGAGTTAAGCTGTACTTGCGATAGTGTCAAGCATTGAGACCGGCATTCAGGTCTCGGTACACCGACAGGTTATCAACTCGTTGATTGTGAATTTCGAACCATAAAAACCTTCAACATAAGTTCATTAACGTCTGGTCTCCATTGATATCCAGTTTGAATAGACAATGATAACTAATTAAAATAAACTGCACGTAAGACTAATTAAGCAATAGTGGCTCAATTTATGCACAAAAGATATTGTATGTACTGCAGAATACACTTATAAAAATAACACGTTTTTCTGCTTTTTCAAACTACCGTTACTAGAAACCGTCAGCAAAGACAATAGAACGTCGGGTATACTTGACGGGTATACCTGAGGTGGCTGTACTTGTACACATGTCGGTTTCGTAACTTGTAAAACTTAGGCTGCAAAGTTTTATTCTTTATTTGGTAGGCCCACGTCTAGCCTCATTGGAGGCACAATTTGAATTGAGAAGATGCAGGTGCAAGATAAGAGCAATTGGAGCTGCTCAAGTGGCCTTATGCGAGGCCCTTACCTGTTGCCGCTGTATCTGGGATGCTGAGTGGCATCTCGTAACAAAGCTAATTGTAACTCATTTTAATCTTTTAGTTTCATAAGTGGAGCGAAGCGTCAGACGGATGGCGAGGTGGGAGCCGATGAAGCCGTAGAATTCGACGATGTCATACCGGACACTATCCAACAGGTAAACATCATAATGATGCAAAATACCCTCTTTTTATAGTGTGGGGAATCGGCACTAGATTAATTCCCAGTTTTAGTTTTGAACAACGTAATCTCACAATCTACCAGGAATATCGACACAAAACATACACCACCCGGATCAAGGAACATTCAAGATCCACTAGAATAGGTTTGACAGAAGAAGTTATTCACTTTCAAGCTGAAAAACGTGTCCCAAATTTGTCATGATTAAATTATGATTAAATGGCGTTTCCTTATCTCTTGCAATGGTCGCATGATTTTATACCCCGGAATTAAAAGTGGGTATACATCCAGCACCTACCCCCCCCCCCAACTGTTTAAAGCCCAATTGCATTATTATTTGCAACGGTTTTGAAAATATGGAAGCTGTGGGTCAGCTACCGTGTGTGATAGTAACGAACATCTGTGTCAAAGGAACAAAGGAAACACTTTAAAGTGAAAGTTTGTCTCGAATAATTTTCTGCAACCAGTTGCATTACATTGCATTGTATTTGATCCATTCAAGAGAAATATTCAGTGAAGAGAAATGAATTTCTTGCAATGTTGAATTTTCTCTTTACGGCATTGTAATCATAATTTAGCAGCGACTTTTTGTGGCAGTATCTGAAACTATGTTTCTATCAGAAGCCTATCTTTGATAATACAAATATGTAAATCAAATTTATGGAATGGAGGACGTCTATATTGTTAGCAAATTACTTAAGCACAAGTTTGCTGATGGAAAAAATTAAACTAAGTTCCAGTATGGGTACAAAAAGGATTTGGACTGTGTAAATTCAACACTGTAATTTATCGAACACAAATTTCAATAATTCTTTGGTTTACATTGGGTATGTTATCATTTTGAAACCTAGTTTAAAAATATATTACTTCGAGGAAGATGCGTCATAATGCTCGCCGTCATTAAACCGTATGCGGCTTGCAATTTAGTGACTGTTTATGGTGCAGTCAGCACTTGTGTCGTAAAGTAAGGTTCTTTTTTGTTCACCTACGGTCGTCCTCATTCATTCATTCAATCCTGTTTTATTTTTCTCCACACAAATATATGTTTTTAAAATCGCTATTTCTAAAGGTCCAAGATGAAGCGCTGGACAATCCAATAAACGAAATAACGATAGATGGTTCTCCTGTTCCTGTTGACGTGCCCACACTGCTCATACCCAACAACGATGGAGAGCTGACTTCCGGTACGTTAAATCAGTTTATTATATCCCGTGATAAGAGATTTAGTTGGGTTTTATTCTCAGAATTTTCAGTGACGGAACCGGGTGTATTCCCACTGGCCCCAGTTTTAGGCGCCCATCTGTAGGAACCCCGGCACTTCAAACACAAAAATAGGGCTAAACGCTAAAAAATTTAGTCTTGCTCTACTGGCCATAATGTCTTATTGAAAAGTTTCAAAGATTTACAGAAACAATGATTTTGTGTATGCAAGAAATGTTAGTAAATTTGTGTGATTTTACAGTGCCCCTGACTCAAGACATTGACCTGTGCACACTCTACTCTGGACTATGTGAGAACGGAGGTTATTGCATGGTACATCAAGGAGCTCCTCTTTGCGCGTGAGTACAATAAGATGTATTGTTAAAGCATCAAGTTAAAAATTTGTAAGTTGTCAATAGCGTTGTACCTTTTATGTATGGCAACGCCCATCTGGTTTGTTTATTTGTAAGCAAACTTTGAGTCATTCCGTCGTCAGGGGTGCTGGGTTAAATTGCGTAAAATTGGTTGTGAGATAAACATATAAACTTAATAATATATATTTCTGAAACTAGTACCTAAACTCGGAAGCAACTGTAAAAATAGTATCATAAGATGAGACAAATACCTCAAAATAAAAATAAACGCAGTTTATCCTGTTATCCCTAAAATGGAATAACTGAACGTTTTAGCGACAAACTAGATACGCATGTCTTATAAACTGTACAACGCTACTCACCGGCCTCAAAATAAAGGTTTTCAGAGGTATGCGTGGAAAAGAAATCACGGATTTCTGGATTTCTTTTTGTTTTCAACAAAATATTCGTGTTTCGAAATCTGGTTAAAAAATGCGCTTGCCAAAATTTGTACGCTTTATAAATTTTTAGAACAGAAGATAAATTAAAGGCTTAACGTATCGTAAGCAGCGCCGTAGGCCGGGCTCGAAGCTGCAAGTATGTCCGACAACGCAGACTATGCAGAAACAATAAACGATTTCAATAATCACAAATTTACGCCGGCAGTGATTTCAAGGCAGACACAGGGGGTTTATATTTGGAGAAATTAAAAAGGAAAGGAGACATTTTGCCTCATCAAGAATCATTGCATTTTACTAAAGTTGCACTGTGATTTGTTAGGTGTGAGCCTGGATACAACGGTGAATTCTGCCAAATAACTCCCGCCGAGGAAGAAGACGACGAAAACATGGAGACGACCGTCTACATCGTGATCGTTATTGGTGTTCTTCTGGTTCTCTTTGTAATCGTTGCCGTCTGCGTCATGTTCAGGAGTAGAACAAAGAAGCCTGATCAAGACTCAACTTCAAGGTAAATAAAAGCAAGGGGTTTTTTTCCTTAAAATTAGTCTACCTTGAGATAAAAACGTGTTTTTCATTTGCTATTACTTACTGATGCACGCGTTTTAACGGTTTTGTTGTTATTGTTGTTGTTGTTGTTACTTCATTGTTTTACCATTGTCTTTTAGTCTGGAAGGTGGAGATGACGCTTACACCAGCAAACGAAGCTTCTATGGCGCTGACTTTGGTGGAATGGCAAAGATGTATGCTCGTATGAACTACGTCGAGTACACCAAGGTATTGATACTAAATTGGAGATTTTTACCACAGAATCAAAAATAAGTATGATAAAGATATATATTGCTGATTACCAACCAGAAATAAAATTGCGTAAAATTTACAGCACCGAAGTCAAATTTTCTTAGTTGTTAACACCATAGGCGCATGCATATTTTTGGTTTACTCTTGCAATAAGAGTAAAGTGTTTGTAGTTTAAAATGACGAGATGTATTATCCCTTTTAATTTAATTTAACAGAATATTTCATATCGTGTTCGTAATAATCCTGTGAGAGACAGTCAAAAATACAAGTACAAATATTATCTGTAGTAGTACAATAAAATTACAAAATAAATGAAAAGAGAAATTATTTTACCCAAAATTTAATCATTTCATGTCAATCTTTAAAAGAAAATAGTGGTCCAGGATCCATTTTTGGGGCCACAGATTGTCTCTATTTTGGACTTCGTGTGACCCCTCCCTTTGGGGTTTCAAAGCCAGGGTGGTACTTTGATTTCTAATGTGTTGCTATCCCAATTGTCATCACATTTTATGTAAACTTTCTCGTCTGTGATCAATTTGTATCCCACGTCATTTTTCTACGTTCACAGAGCATACCAGGAAACATCGACTACAACTACAGGGAGACACTGAGGCGAAAGGAAATGGAGAAACCGGAGAGACCGCCGTCCTGTGAGTATTTCTTGCAACATTCAACCATAAATTATATTTTAGTGCCCGAATTGTAATGGGAAGTTTCAATTCCAAGTTAAATATATGAGATGAACAAGCGGTCTCTGGTCCTGTCAGTAGCGGTTCATGCCTACAGCCCAAGGGTCGGCGAGATTCAGGACGAATTTCCTGCTATTGCAAGCACAAATTAGTGGCGGACCAAGAATTCTCGATGGGGGCTGTAAACCTCGTTGTGAATTGCAACCCTACGTTTCATGTAAAAATCTTAGGGGGCGCACTTCCCCTGCGCCCCCTAGATCCACCAATAAAATACAAAAATACAAATTCAAAATTACTGCTTTTCCCTCTGATGTTCTATTTTCATTGTCCGAACCAGCAAATTACTGGCGAAGAATTTCACTTGCAAAAAGAATAAAATTATAACTTCTGAAATTTCATTTTTACGTTTTTAGACGACTCGAGACCTCGGAGTGAGATCTACCCGGCTGGCAGCACCAATGTGCCCGTTGGAGGAAGCATGACCCAGGAGGCGCCGCAGGGTTTCTACGATCCGGTCTATGGAAGCAACGGTGCTCCGGCATCTAACGCGTCCTCAGGCTTTGTGACTAAGTTGAATGTCTAAAAAACCAGCAACAACGAACATCATTATGTTTAATGTATAAAAAGTGCCAAAATCTCACCAAACGTAAATATAAGGTTGACATGGTAAATGACAAATATATAGATATATATCTAGAAATTAATGGTAATATTTTCATATAAATGTAATATATAAATATGGGTTTACTCAATGGGTTTACTAACTTACTAAACCAGCATTTATATATACATCTCAAGATTTGTATCAAAATATATGTAAACTAGTGTAACACTGTGATAATGTATGATAAACATACATGCGGTAAAACGTGAAGCCAGTAGAAATTATGTAATATATTGATTGATGATCAAAAGTTGGTTAAAAAACCTTGATCAAAATTTGGTTAAAAAACCTTGATCAAAATTTGGGTAAAAAACCTTACGTCAAACAATAGTAATCTATTGTTGCCTCAATAAATAAGAGTCGCAGAAATTTCAAATTTAATACCTTACATTCGCATTTAAGAATGACTCCTTCATAGTTTTTTTTTTATTTTTCAAATCATATGTCCAAATCAATATGTAAAAACAAAAACAAAATAAATTGGAAAAAAACCACCAAAATAACAAGTGCAATAAAAGAACATTTCCGCTTAGGTATCTTTAAAATGTGCAATGATATGTCAAGTAAAATTGACCATTGGCTTCTTTTTTTTCGACAAGACACGAAAGCCAAATGGCACGTGAAGACAGTACACATAAAAGTTGCATTTTCAGTATGCATATAGCCATTTATCATATAATTTGTACAATGAAATGTAATACTACACCTATAACCCTGAGATAATTTAACTTGAGAATTGCATACAAGCATATGAAAACAATTGTACATAATGAGTATATTATCCTGTGATATTTTCCTTTTTGGCATCTACAATTTTGTTCGGCATGTTTGTTATGTTCATTCAATATTTATAACTATGACATCTTTTTATTTTCAACTAAACTTACCCAGTGAAATTTGTGCAATAAATCGTGAACAACCAATATACTCTTTTCCTGTTGTTTATTAACCATACGATTAAAGAAATAAGTAAGAAATGTAAGAGTGGTTTGGACGCAGTCTGAGAATTAAAATGAATTGTCACCAATCTTTTAGTGCTGCAACAAAAAGTGAAAAGTGAATATATTTTCTCACAATTTTGTTTGTGCGGTACTTCTGAATACTTTCCTTGTATTTGTCTCTTAAGCAAATATCAGTTACTCAAATGTTAACTATAATGTTAATCCAATTAAAGTTACTGAATGTTTGCTTATTGACATTGGTATTGGCATTGAACATAAAAGAACTTGGCGGCATTGTAAATATTAGCTTTTTACGGTGCCTATTCCATGCGATAAACCAAACAAGCCTTTCTTTCGTTTTTTGACACAAAGAACAAATTTTGTTTCTGTTTTTAAACAGCTTGCCAGAACTTAAATTTTGTTCATTGGAATTCGTACACAGATGTGTATGCACACAAAAGGCTCTCTTGAGAACCAACAGATGTAAAGATGTCCATCATGCCACTATACCTTTAGTAGTGGTTTTGATTGATTTGTACTCCGTCCGATTTGTCTGATAAGACAGAATAGAAAGGTATTAATTTCAGTAATGATACATGGATCTGGCCATATTGGTAGTTTTACTAAAAATGGGTATCATTACTAAAATTAATAAAATAGACAAATTAGACAGAGTAGGCCCTAAGCAAAATCTCTATTGTTCTTTCAGGAAAAAACAGGGTTCACGCTGTACTTTTGACATTAACAATAGCACATGGTGAATTTCCATTGTTTTAAAATTTGAAGTTTACTTCTTCCTCTGATTGACAACAATATAAACGAAGGATAGCTTTGAATGTTTGGAATATTATTACCACGAAGGATGACCACTGACACAACAGTTGGAGTTACTGTCGGAGCGTTCGTATTTATCGCATGTGCACTTGGAGTTCTGCTTGTCGTAGCTTGGCTCAGAAACAAACGTCGCGAAACAAGGTACCGTAGTCATACATACAACCATGACCTTTTGAAGGGTCCCATGAGTTTAGGTCCCCAGCATTCTAATGTTTTAAATTTAATTTTATAGTGTTTTGGAGCAAAATCAGAAGGTCACTTGGACGCGTTGTGAATGTGGGCTTGGTGTCACATAGATACATGGTCCCCTGGTTTTATCAGAGGATAATATCTGTTTGTTGCGATTAGAACTGGATCGTTTGTTTCTTGTAACATCATCTTCCTTGGCACGACCTGCAACCTGCAAACAGAAATAATATGTTTCTAATATCACGAGATTTGTGTCACTAACAGCAGAGATTGAATTTTAAACAAACTTTCAAACCCGTTCAACAATGAATTGCAATGCTGCAATAACGAGGTCAACATGGGGAGAACACGCATGGAAGACATTTAATTCAGTTTCTGACAAAGCAGAATTAACTTAGTCGAATCTGAATAACACAAGGATCAGGATTTGCGCACACTTCGCTTTGATTCACGCTGTCTATTTTCCCCTAAATTAAGGAAGAAGAAATTCTCTTTCTTAGAAAAAAGAAAGAATGCATGCTGTTTTATTGAACGGGTCAACAGCACAGCGTGGATTAGGATTTTCAATGAAATGCGGAATAAAAAAGATCACAATCATACAGACTATTCCAAATCAAAAATCATTTTATATTTCTTTTATTCATCATATTTATTTTGAACTTCGCTTGGAAACTTTGAATTTATTTTCAGAACTAGATGGAACCCGTCCCTTCGACGGGAGTACAAAGAGAGACAGAATATGTAAATAAATAAATAATAATAAATAATTTATATTTATATATAATTTGGTAGATAAACCCAATAATCTTAAAGTGTACAATTATGATGCAGAAAATGGGTGAGATGCACTGTCTGAATGTGGCAGATGAGCAACAAATAGGCCAGCTGTGTGTGCAGCAAAAATGGGTGGGCTGGATTGTCAGGATGTGGCAGATGGGCTTTAGGTATATTGTAAATAATGGGCCTTTGGACCTTGGACATGGGAATTTTGGACCTAGGTCTGTCCCAGTCCAAAGTCCAAAATCCACATTTTACAATATGCCAAAAATGCATCCCATAATAGTCATAAAATAGTGTCAAATAAGCAATAGGCAGAAAGTTGGATTTGAAGTAACATGTTTGGGTCAAAACTGCACATAGTTGGATTAGAAGTGATGTGTTTGAGTCAAAATGGCCCATAGTTGGATGAAATGTTACTTGTGAGGATGGACCCCCCCCCTCCACTACTTTGAGATGGTGACAGGAAAACTGCATTATTTTGATGTTGGAAAGGCTGAGAGGATGAGGTGCCAGAGGATGAGGTGTGGGGATGGACCCCCCCCCCCTCAGGAACGTGACACTTTCGCCTCTTAAATTTGTTAGTAGTATGATGATCTACTAAGTAGCACACATCCAGCGAAAATCTACGCACTCCCGACACCAGACATTTTGCATTCTGCCGCGGGTTCCGAGGATTCCAGTAACCAGTGGACTTGGTCTCCTAACCTGGAATGATTGATGGTTAACTTTCTCAAATAAAAAAACACGTTATTTATTGAAGAGGGAACAAATTTAGTAATTTGCCTAAATTAAAAAAAAAGGATGTAGGCAAGTTTTTGTTAAAAAAAAGAGAAAAATCTACTTTTTAGATTGACTTTTTTGATTCATCGACAGCGCGTCTTCATAAACTACACAGTCCCTTCCTTAACTGCCGTTAAGGCTGTCACGCTGGTCTAGGAGCATGCACCACTTACAGAGCATTGAGGTTTCCAGGGCCGCTTAACACAACGAATTGCTGCACGCCCACTTATTTTTGAACGTGTAGTTTATGAAGACGTGCTGTTAATCATCTGGGGCGCCAAAACAATGCAATATTTTTGTTTAAAGTGATTTTACCCAATTCTTTCATTCAATAAAATATAATAATTGCTTCCTAATTGAATATAATTTGTTCTTTTCCAAAAGTTTGGCGACTTTTGCTTTTTGTCAAGCCAGACTTTTTACAATTGCCTAAGTACACAATGCTGGAAAATATGATACACACCGTGGCAATTGATCAGGAAACAAAATTTTAAAATTACGTTGCTTCAAGTATATTTGTGATTAAAATGCGAAAATCATACAATCGTTCCCTGATACCGAGACATTTTTTGGATGGCCGAAAATGTAATCCTAAAAATACAATTATTGTGGCCTAACTTTTTTGCATCTTCCGATGAGGCTGAGGTGTCATGTGATCAGCCGATGAATCATGTGATCGACCGATACCAAAACATGAAGTTTGGAGTGCACACGTGGAATTATGGAATTACACTACAAATTAAAGTTCAGTGCAATTTACTGCGTTATTCTTTGTGATACGCGCAGATGAAACGCAAGGGAAGGAATCACAACAGAATATCTCGTAGTTTTAGTCGGACACGCCAGGCAATCCACACCATCTAACAACTAAGGTATTGTGATAAGTTGTCCATTTAACATAACAGGTAGCTAAGTGATGAGTTTGTAGATCTATTATTTTTATTTTTACACAATCCTGACACTTGACCACTTGGCCCATGCATGTGCCCGTCCGTGCCCGTGCGTCCGTGCCCGTGCGCCCAGACGTCGTGAATGTAGGACAAGATGTGTTACTTGGAGTACAAGTGCTGCGCGAAGTTAAGCTCCGCTGATCCGATCCCCCCAAACATATAATTTTTTCTATTATCACTCATCCCATTTATCACTCACTCCCCAATCACATCATTGGCAGATCCAG
>JBCAUI010522756.1:0-11797 GCA_038406195.1 Haplosyllis anthogorgicola | reverse complement strand
TGGGGGCCTGAGTCTGTGTGGAGATGTTGGCTTCATCTCTGGCTTTGAAACTAGCTAACTCTTGAAGAGCAGAAACATGATCATGCTTGGGTTTGACTCCTAAAAGCTGATTGAACAGTTTTGGCACCATCATCTTTACGATGTTGCTGTTGAGTGAGGATCCAATATGCGGATGTGTATGGCTTCTCTGGATACTTGTGACGTATCTTGAACGTAAAGCTGAAGCGAAATGACCCAGCAATCCAAGTAAGGCTGCGACATCGGCCTGAAGTTAAAATCGATCATCTGACCATTGAAATCGATTGAATATCTGGATCAAGGCCACTTTGTCGGATGCACCAAATGTCGATGAAATAAAAGTGCCGATCTTTACTGATTGTATACGATTTTGACGAAGTTTAACAGTAGAGACTCTTTGAGGTACACACTAAAACTGAAAAGGAGGTGGCATGAGTTAATTTGTAATTGCACTGGTACCTGTGTTTTGGACTTGCAACTTGGTTCTTTGAAAGTCACTTCCCTTGTGATTTGGAAGCTTTTTCCTTTATATTTTATTATTAATATTTAAACGTTTCTGGTAAGAGATAGGTATAAGTTATTATCAATAGACAAGACTGTAGCGTTGTGTCCTTATTCTATTTTAAAATTTATTTATTAGTGCCCTCCATATCAATTCAAGTCCAAAATGGTTTCTTAGAGATGGGAGACATTGAAGCTATTTTTAGAGTTTAATGTAACAGTATTTTTTGTGTTGGAGTTTGGTACATTGAGGTTGCGTAATTCGTACCTGTCTGAAGTCCCGACAGTTTCACGTTTTTAATGATTGATGCCTTTGATGAATTGGACCCCTTCCCAGGAGCCTACGCGTCTGTCTGCATGTTAATGCAGTAGAACCTCTTCTTTGCGGACCCTCCCATCAAAGAACACCTCCCTTTTCAAGACAAATTAGGCTACATCATTAAATCTTCATTTAAAGACATTTTATATCTAACTTTACAATTTTTGTCACTTCTGAAGCATTTATTCCTTTTCAGTTTTTTTTAACTATGAAGCAATAATGTTTGCAAGATGAAATATTTATAATATATATTAAGTAGCATGGCAAAGTATTAATTCTCATTGATCATTATCACTTGAAAGTTGAAAAATAAATGTCACAAAGCATTTTAAGGCTGTAACAGAAAGCTAGTTATCGGAAGGAAAACAAGGTGGTGTCGGATGCCCAAGGACACATTATCATTTATTGCAACAAATTAACCTGAAAATTTCAGTGCTCGTAAAACGGGTTTGTTTTCGTGCCAGTGTTAGCTCTGTGGTGCGCTGTCGCATGAGGCACTGCTCTGCTCTGCTCTGTTACTCGCAACAAAAACCGATTGAATGCGGACTTTTTATCATTACTTAAAATCTACCTCTATCACTATGTCTATGGCATGAAGGTGATTATGACAGATTACCTCTCTTTACTTAAATGGCAGTTTATTAAAATACCATATTATTTCTAAATACAGCGAGCAGCTCGTAAACCAATCATTCTTTGGAATAATAACGAGTTTTCGTTGCCGTAAACGCTTGTGCGGACAAGGCATTTAAGCTTAGGCTTTTTTTTATTTAATTGTTTGGCTTACATTTCCCGCCGCACTTTGAAATCGGGATTTCAAAAAAAAAAAAACTCATTTGAGGTTGAAACATGATGCACACAGCAAGATTTTTGCATCGTAACGAGTTTTGTCAGGAGACGATTGAGAAATATTAAATTTTTTATCAATATTTATAAACAGTTTGGCTTTTTTGGGACCAAGTTCAATTTTTATTTTTATTTGTTTTTCCGATCGCCGCACTTTGAAAATCCTGAAAGTGCAATGTAATCCAAATGATTAAAAAAAAGGGCCTAAACATGAATGACACAGATGAAGACCTTGAAATTGCCCCTTTACTTGGCAAGGCAATAGTGACATTGACCTTGGTGATGTTTTGATGATGTGGCTTCCCATGTAAGGGCTTCTCGTCACAATTTGTACTGCCTCAGGTATAAAAATAAACAGTGAGGCCATAAAAGCGAGATATGTTTTGAACTGCGTTATACCTGGTTCAATGAATGGTTTGTTTGACATTTCCCGTCGATCGTCGGACTTTGAAGATGTTGACAGTAATGTACATGTATTCAGTTTATTAAACAGAACGGTCTTATGCAAAGCCAAATCCAATTGTTTATTCTGTCCATAATTTGGTTGCTAGTGTCGGAACTCAACGATCTTGTTATTGTCAATGATTTATCCTACGCATACTTGTGGCTGAAGTAGTAATACAGAAACATGGTCAGTCTCGGCGTGACAAATTTTTTTGGGGGGGGGGGATGAACTAGAAATATTATTTTGTATCCATTTTAAGACCAGACCTTCTTTATTTGCTGGATTACGTTTCCCACCGCTCCCAGAAATCAAAAATTGCACGAAGAGTTGAATCTAATCCCAAATAACACAAATTCATGACTTTCCATTGCCCAGTCAAACATCGTTTGGAAAAATTGTATTTCGATTTCATGAATTTTAATCAAATATACAAAAATGTACATCAAAGTCAATATTTGTTTTAATTTTTTCCGATTTTTTCCTCAATTGAAACGTAATCAACAGATAAGAAAAGGTCTTTCCTAACAGATGGTCAGATTGCTGTCTTGTGGAAAATCGTGGTCGGTTATGAGTGATCAGATAATCAATTATTTTGGGGGGAATTACTCATCGGTCAATAGAAACAAGATTGTGTCTTGCGAAACAACAGCATAAATGATATCGGGTAATCAATCAGGTTTAAGGGATGCCTCAAGAAACGACGAAAGCTAGATCGTACAAAGTAGAATAACAATATGAAGCGGCACACTTTGGAACCGTTCCTTTGTGACTAAATTGTGGTTTCTACAGGAGACGTTGTGAAAATTATTTGGAATGTTTGACGAATAGAAAAACTTTGATCAGTACTTGATGCAGTAATTGTGTAGTGACACAGAAAAAGAAAAGTTGTACCCTTTGGAAACGTCCCCAATTACATTTTTTGAAACTGGAGATGAACGTCAGCAAATATCGACCAGTACTACGTTGCAAGTAACACCCCTAAAATACAAGGAAAAAAGTGAAAAAGTGACTAGGAAAATGACATGATGTGATTGATGTCTTTGTCGCAACTTTAGGCTTGTAAAACATCGTCTTATCAATGAACTTGTAAACGGAACAAAGAAACGCACTTGACTTTGGTCTGCATTCAGAGCGTGACACACGCAGTAAATATGCTGAAATAAAGGCTTTGTTGCGCGAGATTTTGCGTTTAAATTAACTTTTGAATGCAAAAATTAAGTTATATCATGCCTGATTAGTAGGGCCTTTGACATCCAGAAACTTATGCTTGTTAAATGACTATTTATGTATTAATTACAATAGTAATTTATATCGTGTCTTATTATTAATGACGCCGTGCAGAACTAATATCGACACTAATATTTCCACAAAGAATGTGCTAGTTTACACCCAAGCAGGACTTTTGAGATAGGAGATTTATGTTTTTAAAAGCGATGTTTATCTGTATGCACGCAATAACGATAATTTTGTGTGACAAGTGTGGTTGGCAAACAGAACAGTTTAAATTACAGAGTCTTTCATAACTACACAGGCCATTAAATTAACAAAAAAAATGCTAATATGCATATGATACATTTTAATTAGAATCGTGATCGAAACGGCAAAAACGTCTTATAACGGACACGATTGGTTACGAACTTCAAAACTGTGGATAGTTGTGTTCTCAGTTACGCATATTTCTTGCTTTAAATTGAATTGAGATATTACCGTCTTGTTTGATACCGCTTTGTTAGTCATGTATCATCTTTCAGTCGTAACCCCCGGCACAGGAACTCTTCCCAACCTCGGGTGTGAGTGAACGCCTTGAAGCAGTGAGAGAAGTGCTCCTTCGTGACCATGCACACCAATGTGTAAAATTGGTACCTGGCAAATCATGTAGTATCCATGTTTGCCAGGTACCAATTTTACACATTGATGTAAATGATAAAGCAAGGCTATGATTTGGGAAGACATGGGCAACATCTCCATGTATAGGACGGGCATTGAACTCTATTGCTGCGTGGAAACCATAGTAACCACATGGTGATCGCCAAAACTAACGTTAGTACGCAAAAATATCTGTCAATTCAGCGAGATTGCTAATTGCCAATGTTGTTAGTTGAAACTTCTCTAATCTTACTTCGTGATTCGTGCGTAGTTTTTATTGGGACAGTTATTATTTACGTTTGTTATATTTTGCACTTGTCCAGACTGACCTTGTCGTACATATTAGATAACACTTTGCTTTGTTAGAAACTAATAAATGTGACAAAGTTATTGCAATTTTCCTAATTTTGCGTAGCGTGAATTAATATTTGTAGCAAAGTACATAAAATTGCAGTTTTAAACTCAATTTTAAAATTTGCTGCTTCATTAGAATTTCGTCATGTAAGTCATGTTAGTGAGTTACCAACTATTCGGCAATTCGTATGTCTTAATAAATGACAAACTAATTAAGCAATAAACAAAAATACAGAGGTTGCTGTTCGGTTAACAAATATTATTATCCGAACAGGTTACAAATAAAACGTGCCAAGTTCGAAAATCAAATAGGTGGCATCATTACGCGAATTTGAAATTCAATGATTATTTTTTCCTTTCTGATCGATAATGAAGATATATTAAGAGTAGTAATATGCAACATAACCATACATTAAGGTGTAATTTTACATGCAAAATGTACAATCTAAGATCGGTTTTCTGACAATCAGCATAGCGCTACTCGTTTTTCCTGTGTGTATTGTTCATGGGCTTTGTTTCTCTGAATGGCGGTTTGCGACTTTTTATCATGCCATCTGATGTATTGAAAGGCCCAATTTGGGTTGAGCTGGGAGCTTTGTTGCGAGCTCAAAAAGTGATTTCCCTATTTTTAGAATGAGAGGGATGAAAAAGGGGGTCTTACCGTAATGAAAGAGAGAAATAGTTGCTATGGTTTCCTATTATCACTGCAAAAAAGAGACGCATGTACTCATGTGACAGGATTAACAAGTGGCATGCCCTTTCCAGGGTACCAACCGACTTTTTGCTCCACCTGCTGAGCTGATGAGGTTAAGCTTTTATTGTGGCCTGTTGTCTGTATTTCCTGATTTTTAGCTGCGACAATGTTGCGTTGGTTGATAATCGTTTGTTGTTTGCACCCATGAGTGTCGTCCACTACCATGATCCGATTTCGATGGATCCTGGAAACGATAACGATGTGTGCTTACCTAAACTTGCCTCTCTTTAGGCGTAATTTTTGTCTATCATTTGGTCAGGATTTTCAAAGTGCGGCGATCGGGAAAAACTTTAGATGAAAATTAAACTTGGTCCCTAAAAAGACGAACTGTTCAATTGTGTCCGATGATACCTTGCCCATACACATGTTTCAGATGCCTTTTATTTCTCCTCCTTTTTTATAATTCTGATTGCAAAGTGCGGCGGGAAATGTAATCCAAACAATCAAATGAAGAAAGTCTTGTACAAGACCAAAAACGAATATCTTTAAAATTAAAATCGCCCCAAGTGTTAATGGTGTTGCAGCGCGAAACCTGTCTTTGAAGACTGATTCTTAATACTTTGTGGCCAGCACTAAACCCACATTTTCTTTTCAAGCGGATCTACATTCTAAAACCACCCGTTGCGTGGGGCCATTGTGATCGCAAATGACAGGGTTATCTGTAGTAATGTTCCCTTTGTTGTAAGATCTTAAAAGTGATTTTACTTGTCCAGATTTTAGATGGAAATCTAATTAACCGCTACTTTTGTTCCCCTGTGGCTAATTTGTGCAAAAGACTCGTTGTGTGCGTAGTGGTTGGCTTCGTTTTGCTTGATGTTGAATTGTCACATGAAGGATGTAAGTAGTGTTATGATATATTAGCACGGCATTGAAAAAAAAGGAAATGAGATTTGCCGAATCTTATCACATTAGAATTTGAAGTTGTTTCACTGTTTGGTTGGTTGTCCCACGAAAGACGCCCCGGCAAATTATATCAACCTCTTCCACTCCTTTTGTAAGATCATCGAAGAAACCCCACACCTTACAAAATAGCGAAGTGATGACCTAAGCCAGTGGACATTGTTCCCACTAAGGATTTATTTGGAGGTGTTAGGGATGTGAGGCGGGAATGGGACGGGAGACAACAGCTGAGCCTGGGGTACAGACCCTTTGCACTCAAATGCTCACATGAAAACACGCCCACACACTCAGATGGACAGACAGACAGAAACACGCACTAACCAAAAGTAGAGACACACATGGCGCACGCACGCACGACACAATCAAACACATACACCAGTATGTTACAGCCTATTGTTTGTGGTGGTATGGATTGGATACAGAAAGGAACATGAGGGAGCGGGGTGGTTGTGGCTTAGGGGAGACATGCGGCGCCTGTGGGTTTATCAGTGGGCAGATGTCAATAGCCTTGAGTGCAGTTGGGGCATCACCCGACTGCAACAACACCGAAGTGCATC
Source organism: Haplosyllis anthogorgicola (assembly GCA_038406195.1). NCBI lineage: Eukaryota > Metazoa > Annelida > Polychaeta > Phyllodocida > Syllidae > Haplosyllis > Haplosyllis anthogorgicola. Next base: position 5,237 of record JBCAUI010522756.1, on the reverse strand, counting down.
TCTGCTATTCACTCGCTCGTCTACATCCGTAATTTCCGCAGGAGGTTTACGCAACAATGCGTCAGTGCCGGAAATACTCAGCTCATTAGTGGCTTTTAAAAAGCATGGACTGGAGTATAAGATGGTTGTTCTATGGGAACATGATGGTAATTGCTTTTTTATATTTTATATCGTTGCATACATTGAGGAGGGGAAACAAGAAAAAAACTACCAACCACCCCACGCAGTGCTTTACAATGCTAATGTATCTGATTTCAGAGATTGCGTAAATGTATGCGGTCAGGCCTTCAGTGCAATTATTGAATCGTCAAAATGTACGTTACTCGTGTTGGGCAAATTCTTGGTAATGCAAATTGACTAGAAATAGTACTAGAATAGTACCATTGAATGTTTAGTCTTTGTGAATCAAGTCATTCTTAAAACCAGAGTGACTAAATGATTGTACAGTGAAACCTGTAATTTACGACCGCCCTTTGGGACCAATTTATATGGTCGTAAGTAACAGGTGGTCTTAAAGCACAGGTTGAACATTTGAATGGAATATATAATTTGGGTTTGTGATATTTGGTCACAAATGGCAGGTGGTCGTAAAACTCGGTGGTCGTAAATGACACGTTTTACTGTAGTGCTGTTAGAAAATTATTCAAAGCCTTTAAACTGGTTAAATTACGTCATAAAATCAAAATTTTATGTCGTGAAATTAAAAAGAAAACGGCGAGCTATTATCAGGGAGTCAAAAATTGTCCACAGTTTTTTCTTCTAAGTTTTGTTTCTTGTTTTGTTTCTAAGGGAGAAGGAATCCTAAAAGAGAAAACGTAGTGGTATCCTTCAGCGTTCGGTGTGAAATTTCAGGTCGTGCTATGTAATCAGACAATAAAATACCGTGGCCTAATGCTGTTCAATTACGGAAACTTTTTTCTGTAGAATTATGCAAATTAATAGAAGTTTTTGGATCAGCAGGTGGTCCTGGAATGATTAAAATATTATTTCACGTAATTTACTTTGGCACTCCATTGTGCTTGGTAACAAAGAGTCATGGAAAACACTCATGTTCAGATTGTAAAGCTGCCGGAATGAGACTTGTCAGAAAAATCATTGCAAATGTTGCCTTTGCTGCTGATTTGAATTCATAATGGTGATTTACAATAAATAAATATGTTGTCTTGCTGATTTGAATTTATCAGAAATATTTACAGATTTGGACATACACTATTGTGCTGATTTCGTCAATAGAATTGGTTGGGGGTACAGTAGTAAATGTAACCTTTTTGGCCGTAAAAGTTGGCTCGATCGAATGTGGCGTATGTTATCTCTTATAACACAAAAAGGCAATGAGAAGTACCATTGAAAGGCAAAGAAGGGTGAAGGGTTATTCAGTGGGCGACAAGAAATGCATTAGTCACGATGGTGTACAGCTTTAAAAAGGCTATGGTACTTGACCATAAATTGTAAAGGTGGATTACTAGCATTCAGTTTGCGCTTTTTAAAAATTTTTTATTTTATTTTGATAAAGCGTAAATTTCCCGTTGCAATAATTGGGGGGGGGGTGGAAGTGGATCGATCGTAATTGGTAAGATTAGGGGTAAGTGATTCACTCACTAAATTTCGGCATATAAGTACAAGCGATAAGGCTTATTTTTTTTAATCATTTGGATTACATTGCATGGTCAGGATTTTCAAAGTGCGGCGATCGGAATAAAAATAAAAATAAAAATTCAACTTGGTCTCTAAAAAGCCAAACTATTCATAAAAATAAATAAAATTAATATTTTTCTCGATCGACTTTTAATGGATAAACGTCCAACAGCTTGAAGACTACCATATTTTGCCGGCCATAATGTGTTTAATCTGCCGTATGAGTTTTTTTTTTTTTTTTTTTTGAAATGCTGATTTCAAAGTGCGGCGGGTAATGTAATCCAAACAATTAAATAAAAAAAGCCTAAGTGAGGCAGATGATCCAACCCGGGAAAAGTATCATTGGCCGACCAGAGATCGCTATAAAGGATCTTTCACTTAATGATCTATTCTTTTTCCTGCCATGTCACTGGGACTGTTTACATGTATTTACAATAACACAGATGAATTAATAAGTGAATCGAGTGGAAAGCTATTTATAAAGATAAACGTTAAGCAAAAAAGGGTAAAGTAGCAAGTTCAGTGTCAAAGTTTAAAGTGATTGTTATGTGCATCAAGTACTGAATATTTATGTCACTAATGTACATTGCTATACGTGGGCGCAGTACATATTTTCCGTGTTAATTCTTGGGGAAAAATTATTCGTTTCAAATTCGTAGGTGAATTATTTTGCATCATGTGGACTTTGTGGTGTAACTACCTTTAAAAGAAGGAACAGGTAGCCACCCACATAAAAACAAATAAAATGCGTTGAACAACCAGAATGACCGAACAAAATTATTGACATTTGACGGAATGATCTTTGGTTTGACCTTGACCTTGTTATCGAGAGAGCTTAAAATCAAAATCTGGGTTAGCAAATTTGTGCATCAGTCAAGCAGACAATCGGATGGATAATATGACAGGACTGCATCCTTATTAAGAAACTTTAATGTTTCTTCGATTCACATATTTTCCTCCCTGGACCCATAAAATTTGGCCACAAGTTTACTTCATGAAATTTGGCAAATATTACAATGCTATTAATAGCCCAATCCAAATGTGTATTTAATATTGATAAGTATTTAATTGAACGAAAAGATACACAAAACAATAGAAAAAAACGTTTACTTGTTGTGCTAATCAAGTAGAGACGTGTTGAGTATATGATTTTTGGCAACAATCGAAGATCATAAACACAAGGCGAATCTAAACAATGTATGACACCGGGTCCAGTGCAATCCCATAAATACAAGGCTTTATGTATGTGTTTTTGTATGAAATCATGAGAGCTCTTTCGGGAGAATGTTGTGTAACTTTGCTCATCGTATTTAACGCACAAAAAGCTTACCAGAATTACTCGAGACAAAACCCAGTTTCTTAGTCAGGCGTTCGTTTGGGTATTTATTTTTACAAGCAGTATTCGAATAAAATAGGAGTAGGTTTGGGTGTAATTTCTCCGCTCCACTCCATGAAATGAGTAATACTAAATAATGAATTGGTTGTGACCAGTAAGAAGTTATCGCTAAGTTAAAAGTAGTCACTTTCTTGGTATATGGTTTTGTTTGCCAATTTGGATGCTCAGTTATGTACTAAAAGGGATATCGTAACGTTTACCATAATTTGAAACTGCGTTTTCGACAGGTAACATTCTAGTACTAATGGTTCTTCATTTGTACCTGATTCGAAAGATACAACTTGCAGTAAGGGATCTATAAATGTGCCGAGGGTCTAAGGGAAACCAACCCCAACCAAACCAGGCAGGACATCGCTATGTAGCATCCGCTAGATGGCCTTGTTGATTCTGGGGCGAAATGACCTAAGATCACTAATTGTGCAAATAATGATTTCAATACTGTGTTTAGTGCTAATAATTTAAGGTTTTGGAAACCTATCGTTTGCTACACACTGTGTTAGTATCGAACGTCGCAGTTTTCTCGTATCAGAAAAATCTTTTAAAGGCGTCACGGACTTTTCCGGATAAAAAGTCAGTGGATATCAATTTAGAGGCTAAGGGCTTACTCTCGGTTGCTGTCGGTACACAGTCCCCCACGGAGGATATTACGCAGATAATCAATCGGGTCGTAGATTTTCCTGGAATCGGGATCAATTGTTGTCGTAAGCATCGCACCCTCCATATGAACCGTGCTTGGTGCCCGAAAACTTTTGTGTTTTGTGGTCAATTTTCGTCCGAAACTAAAGGAGCGCACGTCACTTTTGGAGACACTGGCGCGTCAAAATATTCTAACCATGACTTTTCATTTATTATATATCATCGGTATTTCACTTACTGAAATGTTTGTCTCCATCCCAGGCCTCCCCACCCCGATACATAATTAGAGACCCAAAATACAATGGAATCATTGTCATGTCATATTAAAACGTCAAATATCCAATGATTGAGGTGACCATTTATTCTCCTTCGCTTTAAACTGACGGGTTTGTATTTGATAAAAGCACCGGTCTTTTCCTCGCCATTATCCAGTTATTATTATGTTGTGCAGAATTTCGGCTTAATCCAAGGACATTGTGCTGAGTTGCACAGAAGAGGGCCACTACGATTCTGTAGTATTTTGCTTGTGATATAATTTGTTTATTTCTTTTTCCACGATTTGCCCCCTCCCCCTCCCCGACCAGTGCATTGGCTTTTCTCCAATAGTCGAAGCAGCTTGCGTGACATGTATGCAAACTATGTTGCCGAGTAGTGATGCAGTGATCATTGAACATTTACAGTGCACCTCGCTTTACTCGAATACGGATAACTCGTTTTTCGGCGTAACTCTAACCTATTCAAATATCCCTCAGCACATGTTGTATTCAATTTTGACCCTATAAGTCGAACTTCTGCTTGTCTCGAGCTTAACCCAAGTTGCCCATGAGGTTCAAGTTCAGTGGGATGCACTGTATTTCAAAAAGGAAGAAAATCTGGGTCGTATTCTTCGTTACAAGAATTGACGCTAAAAAATGTATTTCATAAATAATGACGTCACCATATTTCATACTGACTTCTTCAATTCGCAAATGGTTTAAAAATTCTTTTTACGATTGTGTAAATATGGACAAATAGAGTAGTAGCGCATATGCCCCAATTAACCAGTCTGTAAATTATTTTCTCAACTAATTTACTTCAGGATGTTCATCTACAAGCAAATCAGCAAAAATGAAAGTAGCCTCCGGAAAAATGAGCAGATGCCCCTGTAATGAATGCATACTCACACATTTGTGTCGGAGGCAAAGGTTGTGATTTATCGTCTTGCACTAAGGTAATGGCCGTTGTTGGAGATTGATCTCATAACCCTGACTCAGTCGGGCTCTGTCGGGCCCCGCTGGCTCGAAAATTTCGATACTTGTCTGAACCGACTGAAAAGCAGCCACTTTGGAAATTGCCCAGGCCGCGAATTTTTATTGGCTTTTTTTTTTGGCCCCAGCGTAGCTAGGGACCTACTTGATTAAACAATTTAAGATTCAAACGCGTTTTTTTCGTTAGGGCGCAGCACAGCCTCCCCCCACCCCACCCTCCCAACCAAATTGATTTCAGGTCAAAAAGCAGGCACTTCCTGTTTGGCATCTGCTGACCTAGGTGAACAAGAATGGACAATGGGCCAAAGATAGCTCTAAAATGA
>JBCAUI010522745.1:0-11798 GCA_038406195.1 Haplosyllis anthogorgicola | reverse complement strand
CCCACCCTAGACAAGTACAGACCATACAGCCGCAGCTTACAATGTAATCCTAGTTACAATAAACTGATTGAAACCTACCAGACCGCATCTCGAGTTGATTTGTATGTTGGAACCAAAGGAACGAATCCGAACACAACATTTACATGCAGTTTTCGGGGTTTTAACACAAAAATTAGCAAGGTGCACCCTTACCCCACGATCGAGTTTGGCACCCCGCATGAGAAATCTTGCATCCACCCCTGCAACAAAAGGTTCTGGCCTGCTTTCACCGGTTAATGTTCAATTGCAGTAGAACCTGTTTTTAGCGGTATCCTAATTTCTAAAGACTAAAATGCCATAAAAGGTAGGCATGCCGTTCAAATAAGGTAATAAAAAATTAATTTAATATCCATTTATTTGCAGGTTCGGTGAATTTAATTGAGTAATCAAGCATCTTGAAGGAATTAACACCAAGCAAAATGTACAAAAATTTTAAGAAACGTTTTTCGAAGGATGATGCTCCTACATCGAAGAATAAAGGTGGAAGTCCTGGTGTTCCAGTTCATCAGTTTGAAAATCTGTCTCTTGAAGACCGAGTAAAAAGGTACACTAATACTTTCCACTGTAAACTTCAGTTTGTAGGTATTGAAACAAATGTGCCAAGCATTTGTAATTACATAACAGGTAATGCATACATAGAAGTGCTTTAACTGCAATAGTCGTGTCCTTATTCGTATTTCAGATGTTGGAGTATCGTAGATCAACAGAGTCAGAGTATGTCTGTTCAAAAAGATCGGCGGTCCGACAACGGTGCGAGTATCTGGAGAACTGTGCGAGTATTTGTATCATCCACATTCACTGATTTCCATAGTGAGAGAGAAGTTCTAGTAAAACAGGTGCGGTGTTTTACATTTTAACTGCAACATATCCCAAATTTCTTCTGTACAGCAAGTGGTGTGCCCTCTGATTTATGGTACATTTAAGTATGTATCATTACAGTTAAACCCCATGAAATTAAAATAAATATTTGTCGTTAAAGTGGGTGTGCATCAGGGTGCCCCTTCTGGATCCATTAATGATGTCATCAAAAACATGGTTTGATCTCAGGTTGAATATATGTACATGTATATATACATTGTCATCATACATTTTGCAGGTATTTCCATCACTCCGTGAATGGTGTGAAGAACGAAACCTAAACCTTATAGAATGTGACTTGCGATGGGGTGTGCCGAAAGACTCCAATACCAGAACTACTATCTGCACGTGTATGGAAGAACTGGACAGGTGTCATGAGGAAAATAACGGACAACCCTTCTTCATAAATATGTTAAGTGCAAGGTAATGCAACATGAATTCAATTTCCTTTCCGACTAAATTTTAATTTTAATTAGTAAACCCTTAAAACTATTTAAATTTCGGACTGCCTTATTTGGGAGCCACTTTATCTCAGATCTAAATAGCATTTAACTTACAGGTATGGATGGATACCATCATCTTCAGATGTACCAGATGACATCAAGGAGAAGTATGCATGGGTACCAGATACTTCTATTACTACCATGGAAATACTACACGGTACTTACAGGTTAGGAAGCAAACGTTCGCAATTGCAGTTGTGTCTACTTTGGTATTTATCAGCACAAATAGCCTTTTCATTTCACTAAATGGGAAAATTGTTTGAATAAATTTTACTGTTAATTTTGAAATATTTGCAGTATTTGTCATTTATTTTCAGGAGAAAGAATCCCAATGCAGCATTTTTTCTCAGGCACCCAAGCTTTCTAAAAGATATTCCAGATGACCAAAAAAAGAAATTTGTTGACGAAGATCACCTGGCTGTTAAACAATTAACGGTAACATGAGCGTGAAGTAAAGTAAAGCAAAAATAATAAAATAAAATTTTATTAAGATAAAATGTATTAAATTGTATTGTTCAGGAAGAAATTTTACACATGTACCGGAGAATCTCGATTTATAGCCTACCCAACTATGAGCCCACGAACTAAATAATGGGAAATTGACTCAATATTTAGCCCATGGGCTAGAAAAAATTAATTCCAAATTGGTAGTTTCAGTTCTCATCTTTTGGCTAACCATTTGATAAAAACATAAAATTTCATATTTATTATATGTCTTATAAATTAAAAACAGCTTCTGTAAAGGTTCTTGAAATGTACTACTATTTTGGAAAACATACAAGTGAATAAATATTCCTTTAGAAATGAAATATTAAGTCTCATCTATAAGGCCATAGTCTCAACTACAAGCCCATGGGCTTATATTTGATGCCAATTTTGTTTGACTAAAAAGGGTAAGTCTCATCTATAATCCCGGGACTATATTTCGAGATTATCCGGTAATGCGCATTCCTCTTTATTAGGTTCTAAAGAAGAAGTTGATGTCGCGGTTCCCATCACAAGTTTATGAGTACAAATGTCGTGTCTCAGGTGTTGACGAGTCAACCGGCAGGAAAAGGGTTAAACTCGGAGATCTTCAAACCTTTGCGGACAATGTGTTAAACTTCTTAAAGGCAGCAATCGAGAGAACATATCCAAGACAAGATAAACCAGCTACTGAATTAGATGAAGATGAACAAGGTATGGAGACACTTCTTGATCAAGATAAATACGGATAGACAACCTCATTAAGCAGTTGGTTGAAATTGCAAAAGAATGAGTTGGAGGTGTGTTTTGTGTTCAAAATGAAAAGGACATATCTGCTTAATTGTCCATTTTAGATTCAGTAAATGTAACCCACATACCATATTGTTCCTAAATAAAGTGCCGGGCACTAGGGCCAATTTTTAAGAGGATGCTTTGTCAAGATCGCATAGAATTAATTATCAGAGTTTGAGTAAGGTAATTCAAATTGTTATTTTACAAGAAATATATTTTAAAAGATCACCATATTCAGTCATAATGGCAACATCTTGTGTATGTGATGACAATTTTTTGCAAATAAATTAATATTAACTTCTATAAGTTATGTCTGAGAGGTCAGGTTTTTTTTAAATAAGTTCTTGTAAAGAAAGAGGAGGCTCTTTAATTAGACTGTGCTTTATTTAGGAACAATACGGTATGTTACTTTCTTGTGCAAAAGATGATTCCTGCCTGAAGAACCCAGCAGTTGTGTCATCCCAATTCCAAAACAGTGGTACCAGTGACCCCACGAAATGGTTGGACACTGATCCCAGATGAGGGTACTGGGACTTTTGCTTCCAAAAAATTGTGGAAAAACAATTTTTATACATGTGTACAACCGTACTGTTGTAGAGAACATAGTTCACGAGAGGTTTATGCAGCTACAGTCACATTTCTTGCTCGGGAGAGAACGAGAGTTAACTCTGATGACCAACTATATCAACGGACGAGAAACAAATTTACCAAGGCTTATGTGTAAGTATTTCTATGCACTTGTACTTTCGCGTAGAATTTGCTTTGGTGCATGTTACACATAAAGGACTGAAAGATAGAGTGTTTACCACTTACGTTGTAAGAACAAAGACAAAATATTTCGTTTTAAATGTTTTATTAAGTAATGTTGAATAACAAGTAATAAATAGAATTTATGTACATGTAGTATCACAGCTAAATCACATATCACAGATAAGCTTTCAGTTGACGTTGGCAATAACTCAATTGTTTATAAAACAGCTAGAAGGTCCATGTTTAAGCTCTTGAAGCCTCCTTTGTGTAGCTTCTTGCCGATGCGCTTAAGGTGCTTTGCAAGTGACCTTCGCCTGCTGTCTTTGACCTTGGAGCTGTCTTTGACCTTGGAGGGTGTTGTCATTTGATGTTTGGTGGAGGTAGAATGACATTGACTGTCGCTGGAGTCAATGCTGCTGTAACCGGAGTCACCTGACGGAATTTCCTCATGGCATTGTTCCTCTCGCAGAGCATCATCATCAAACATTAATTGTTGAGCGCATTCATGAAGATTATTTCGTCGGTGCATTTTCTGGATCTCAGCTAGGGGTGATTCGTAAGCCGAGGTATTGAATGTAGACTTAAAGGGTGTGCTTTCTTCGGAAGCTGGAGACTCGCCCAAGAGCAAGTTGATAATGCTTCTGCTGATTTCTGCTTTGACTTCGGAGAGAAACGGTGAAGGTGCGGCATCACTTGATGGTGAACTCCAGAGGTGATTCTCCACAATCTCAGAGATAACCTGATGAATTTGTGGTTTAGGGGTTTTGTTGCCCGTAGGAGTTTGTAGTCTTTGCTTCTGGCTCTCCTTGTGGGAGACCAAATGACGCTGGAGGATTGCCATCTGACAGTGAACTTTTTCCAACATTTCTTTCAAGTCGCCTGTTTCTTTCTGCAAATACGAAAATAACAGATAATTAATAAACGGTAACATTAAAGGTGTACATTGAAAAATATTTTCATGTGGCAGAAAACACTTAAAAATTTTTCTTCGAATAGATTTGATTAATTACTTGTATAAATATGAAGTTCAGTGTGAAATGGTTTATAATAAATGTTACATCTAAAATTAAATGTGTAGTAGTTTGAAGTGAAACCTACCTTGTAAGCAGTAGATCTGCAGGTTGAATAATGTGATGCAAGGTCAGACATATTTGTAGTTATACGAAGAATGCAGATAATTGATAGTAAGATCTCTTTGTAGTTTGGAGTATGAGCAAGTAATATCTGTTGTATTAGCAGAGAAGCTAAGCAACTGATGACTTCACTGAACTGCTCCACCATTTTATAAGTTGCTCTGTCATATTTTTGTGACATTTTGATATGTAGTCAGATTCACGATTATTACTTGTAAGTGTTTGAACGAATGTTCAGGGCGGCTGAATAGATCAGCGTGTGACATGTTTCACACTTCTGAGCACGGGCGGCCGGGGACTGGGTGCATGGCTCGCGGAGACAAAGGCTTTTTCGCCGGTGATGAGTAGTGTAGCACAACACGTTGACACCTGTCGAGCTGCCGATGAATTGTGTACGCACTCGTCACTTGATTGACATAAATCATCTTGTGATTGACGTGTGATTTATCAATCCGACACATTCGACACTTGTTATTGTGTGACGAGAGTTAAATCACAAACATCTATTGACTTGCTCCAACATTTTCGAAAACACTGTTGTCGATTATAATAAATCATGAGAGTAATGAGTGTCACAAATCAGGTACCTTATTCTGTCAATTGCCTTCGGAGGAATTTTGTTTTGTTATGAAGATGGAATATTTCAAGCTTCTTTTGTACTTTGCTAAATTTTGATCAAACATTTATATTTGATTGCAATTCGTATTATCAGTCTTGGACATCTTTCTATCTGTTGTAAAAACATTTGAACTTTTACCGTTTTGTATTTTAGACGACAAAACAACTAGTAATGACCCTAACTATGTTGAAAGAAGTGCGAATGATGGTGAGTCTAAAAGAAAGGTTTTCACTGTGAAAAGAAAATTAGAACATTTGGGGGTTCACGAAAATTAATTCATATGCAATACCTTACTATGTGTGTGCTGAAAAAATTTGGGACCCCGGGTGGGGTTTTTCAGCACACACATAGTAAGGTATTGCATATGAATTAATTTTCGCCAACCCATACAGCCTGGATGAATCGTTATTAATTTGGGGGTTCAGTTTTTCTTTTAAATTCAAATAGGCCTATAAAATGTTTTGAAATTTAAAACCATGTAGCTTAAGTGTAATATTAACTTTTATCTTTGTTATTTCATTTACTGTAGTACGAGGGTGGTTTGATTGTCAGGACACTGATACACCTTTGTTGTGCGTCAGTGGTAAGCCTGGTATTGGTAAATCCGCTGTGTTGGCTTCTTTCGCAAAGAGGGCAAAACAGGTAAGTTCCTGATCACGTAAAAGAGGGAAAATTAAAATTCACTACACATGAACAAAGTCATGTTTTCAAAACAATAAACTTCCTTTGCATGGCCTAAACAGAAAAGTAAAATGACCATGAAAGAGACAGTGGTCTTACAAAGGAAAGTGCTATCCTGTATAAATTACTTTGTCATTGTGTTAAAAGAAGAAACAGAAAAAAAGCAATTGGTACGACAATCTTTTTTCTCTGTGGGGTTTAGGAGTAGAGATCTTTTCAGTACCTGTGCATACAACGGAACTCTTCTTGAACTGTTTCGTTGCAGGATGGTCGCCGTGTTCTGTACCATTACATCGGAAGCACACCGTCTAGTTCTTCTCTTCACAAACTCTACCAACGGCTCATCAAATTCATCACAGATAATCCAGATGGTAAAGTACATGTAACAAATAATAATTTTTATGTGTAGCACAGTGTGTACGTGTTGTTAGGTCATTTCTTTAACGACATCATGTTTGTTTATTTTACCTGTCTTGAACGGCCTTTAGTTGTAACAAATAAAATGTTATCCAGAGTATTTGCATGTCTCTCGTTCACACTAGTTGCCATGTACACACCATATCCATGGCATGGATAATTTTTTTTCTAAATTGCACTTTAAATTTTAACTGCATATTGCAGATGCCAAGCTGAAAGACCTAGGAAGTAAAACAGAACAGGAATTAAGTACTCTTTGGAAACAGGAACTGGATCAAGCTAGAAGTAAAAACCAAAGGCTTGTACTGGTGATAGATGAACTTGCTGAAGTAAGGAAATTTGCTCTCTAGATTTCTGAAGAAAAATTGACAGAACTTGTGAAAGGCAATTATTTAAAGCTAGACTTTAGAAAATCAGATTTTGTGTACTCATGCCCTACGCAGTACAATGACTTTGCTTAGTCACAGGAAAAACAGGCAGTGTAAGGTAATTTGTTTAAAATGCCCCTTCCCTCAAACCCAGCACATACCATAATATGGAATAACACTTTCACAATCTAATTCAGTCTCAATTTCTTGCAGTTGGATACCACGAATGAGAGGCATCACTTAGCTTGGCTGCCGCCTGCATTTTATCGTGGTATGTACATCGTCACAAGTGTGAACGACAATCATGCAAATACTCTGGATAGGATAAAAACGAGGCGACCGTGCAATCTAGAACTTGGAATGGTTGATGTTCCCACGAGAAAAGCCATCGCAGAGCATTACTTGGGTGCATATAATAAGGTACATGTAGTTTTCACCACGATGAAACATCTTTTAGTTGTAAAATCAGTTTTGATCATGAAAGTTGAAAACAGAATTGTTAAATGGTAAAATGACCAATTTCTAACTAACTTACATGTATCTTTTGTATTTTACAATATTTAAAAATATAATTGAAAAAAAATGTTATGCATTATCTTCATTTATAATTTGAATTGCAAGTTTTTTTAATGTCGCTTCTTGATTAGAAACTAGATGCTGAACAAATGAGACTACTGACTGAACATGAAGGTGCCGCGATGCCTATTTGGTTGAACATTGCGTGCGAAGATCTAAGGGTGTTTGGAGACTTTGCTACACTTACCCAGAAAGTGAAAAACTTACCCCAAACCCTTGAGGGACTTATCAGTCAAATACTGGACAGATTGATAGTGGAAGATGAGTCGGAATGTCTCGCTAAGGTTTATTTCCTCACCACTAACGCAACCCGTTTTCTTGAAGAAAATTAAATCACACATATGTACAATACTACAGTAAATATGTTACACTTTGACTTTTTGGCTCATTTGGCATAATTGCCAAAGAGCCTACAGAATCATGAAGTGTCCGTCGTCATTGTCGTTGTTGTCGTTGTCATTGTTGTCATTGTTGCATTGTTGTCGTCATTGTTGTCTGTGCACAGCCACCCTGGGCACACTATTGATCATAGAGACTTGACATCTTGTACACATACACACCAGTGTCCATCTCAAAGCCTGGCAAAAATTATGTTGCTGTGACCTTTATTCTCAAATTGTCAACCATATTTGTATTTAACTTTGAACCTTACTCCTGGACAGACAGTAAAAGATGCAGACTTCATATTTGGCTGTCCTGTGCATCTACATACCCTCTTCATGTTGAATAAAAATTATATTGATGATACTTATATTTCTAGTTTGGCAGCCACATTTGTGTTTTTTTCATTGATCAGATTGGAAATTTGATCTTAGACTTTTTGTATCCTCGTGATATTGCGACCTAAATTGTCTTAAGCATTTTGATAATGCCAAATGAACTCGGGTGCATCTGGACCTACTTTTACAATTAGTAAGCCTAGTTGATCTTAAGAACATGACAAAATGGTCATCTTGTTTTCATTTCACATGTTACAAGTAATTCGCGAAGGCTTAAAATATATATGTGTGTTTTTTTCTTTTGTAGCTGCTTTGCTACATTGAATGCGCAATGTTTGGTCTGGTAGAAAAAGAGATACCGAATATGCTGGGTAATCCTGCTGAGAATGAACCTGTGCCATTAATGACCTGGGCTACCCTCAGACTTGTACTCAAGCCTTATCTGCGCACTGTCAACCTGTGGACATTCAGCGGCCCCATGGTGAAAGTACGCTTCTTCCACGAAGAGTTTAGTCAGGTAAGATGTTGCACTATTTAGTAGCCTTAATCTGAGACTGACGCAATGACGGTCGCCTATAGGATGCTTTACAGCCCAGACGCAACCCCAGTTCACACAATAGATTGCTAGATGTTAGTGCAGATATTTACAACGTCCTCAACGGCAGTTTCAGATCTAAGTTCTTCTGTATAGATGGCAACATACGAGACATAAGAACACTCAAGGTGTTTCACAAGTTTCATTGTGTAATTCCAGGTACGTTTTTCATTCAATTAATCAAAGGTGATCATGTTTTGGTTACCAATGAAGTGAACCTAATGGTAATCGATGCTTTACACTTGACCGATTTCTTGTCAGAACCATACTTGTCATAAAAGGATATTGTGGTCCAAATCAAACTATTTGCAAATGCCTCTTTCAGGTCAAAATGTTAGTGCCTTTCCCAACCGATTTGAACTCAGGTTGACACAGCATCCCCCTTCCAAACCTAGTTACAATTATGGATTTGAGGACATATCAGTATCCCTTTCCATCGGATATCCAGGAACGACTTGGACATACAGTTCTTTGCACTGTTTACAAGTGGATAGCGTGTATAACTTACAGTCTCAAGGCTGGGAGTTAAACTCCGCATGGCGGCAAAGTCTGATTTTGACTCAAACTCTGATGCTCTTCATAATAAACCATAGTCTACCTTTACCACGCAGTAGCGGATTTGACAGGAGGGGTGCTTTGGGGCCCTGCGCAGCAAGTATTTCGAGTCGTTGGGCCATCTTTGAACAAATTTCTAGATCCGCTACTGTTTTACATATTTTCATTTTTCACCCATTAGATTTTAGTAGCAAATGTTGGCTGTAACACTCAATGTAAAAGATAAATCCCTTTATCAGTTTCATTCTGTCAAGGTAATGTGAAGAAGGCTGCAATAATTGATTATTGATAGACACAATGATATTATGAGTGTTCTTGTTGGTGAACTTTTGGAGGCGTTCAACCCAACTTGACATACATACTACAAAGCGAATATTATCGCTGTTGCTAACGTCTCACAAGAGGGAAGAAATAATGTACGTGTATGTCGGATATAAATTGACAAGTTACAAGTCAATAAATTGACGACTCGGCGCTTTGGTCACGGAAGTACGGGTGTACCCAATAGGTTATTATCACCCATCCCCAGGCCAGTTCGCTCCCTTCCCGGTGTCCGGGACATATTTCCGTCCCTTCTCTTCAATTCCACATCAAAGCTTTATTCCCGTATGCGGAATTGCCACACAGAGGTATTGAGATTGTAACAAAATAAAAAATGGCGCGGGCACCTGTAATTTGTATACAGTTGTTTACATTACATTTCCCGCCGCACTTTTAAGATAAAACAGTCAAACGCAAAACTCAGCTGCTGAAACGAGACGTGCAGTCAGGCGAACATGTAAATTCTCTATTCATTAATGTAAGATATGGAATTTTATTTGTTGCGTAAATTACTCTTATTTTATACGTCTAAATCATGGAACAACTTTTGTTCTACCAAGACAAAAGCAATTGTGAAATCAGATTTTCACAGTAAAATAGGATTGACAAGGTAAAGGTACTTTGGATGCTTTACTTTACTAACATTTGAAGAAGCGCTACAATAATGTATCATCATGTACAGTGGCGGATCTAGGGGGACGCCGCCGGCGCGCCCCCCCCCCCTCCACAACAGCCCAAATTTTCTTCATTTTAATGCACTTTCCGCTGAATTTTGGGTGAAAATAGGGGTGGCGCCCCCCAACGGGCCGGGCGCCCCCCCCCCAATGGGAAATCCTGGATCAGCCCCTGATGTATGTATTATCTTCCAATCCATTGTTTTTGTGAACATTTCTCATGAATAAATTGAACGAAGTGGAGTCATACGGTTGAATCACACACCAGTGATTAAATACCACTGTGAACAGACCACCCAGTCAACTCAAGGGCACTTAGACAGGTGGACATCTAATCTTACCAATCACAAATATTTTATCAACATTTTGATATTGAATTCCATTTATAGTTATGTCCGTTCTGTAATTACAAACTAAAGTGATAAGTGTCCAAATTGGAAGCACTTGAGTTGCTAATCACTTTTACTTAATTGATACTTTATGTGCTGATACTTGATTGTCCGTCCCGTGGGCCTTCTAAAACAGGCGCACGTCTCAACGGAAAGTGGCCCGGATTGACTGCTACAGATCTTTGAACTCAGATACCTTTTCGGTTTGAAGATGCTTCGTTTTTCTGTAAATTGCAAGATTTTATTGGTGCTTATTGGAAGTATGGGACAATAAAAATAGGGGAGACAGACACTCAGCTCCAATGTATGTTGATGGTCTGCTCGAACTATATAGTATATACCAGGTTGATAAGTTACTCCAATGATGGGTATGTTGCCTGTTGGGGGTAATGTGCAATGTAATGTAATATGTAACAAAGGGCACTGTAACATTGACTTTAAAAATGTTAAGTCGGACAATTAGTTTTTAATCATAGTCATAGTGTGAAACAGTTGGCCAAATAGACAAGGTTCTTATAAATGGAACTAAAATGTGTTTCAGACGGAATTCTTAGCACAGAAAGAAGGTTGGCTGACATTGGTGATTATTACGAAGTTCTGTTCTGTACATATTTTGTTCTGTATTTAGTAAAGATACGGCTACAGATGGCCTTGGAAATAGTGCAGTATTTCTTGTAAAACTCATTTATTTTGTGTCAGTGTGGCTTGTAGGTTTTCTTTACCTAATAAAGCGGTATTATATTTGACATGTCACCAGGGACGAAGCAGACCGACATATTAATCCGATCTCCGACCCCACTAATGAGCCCACAAAATGATTTTGCGCTGGCCCAAGAAAAGCTGGTTTCACTAACATTTATAACGAGAAGAATTACCCGGGTAGGCCGGGTAAAATGTCTATCACGCATGGTATATTGGTCCATAGCTCATCCCCACACCTCGTCCTCACCTGGGGGGGGGGGGGGGCCCCCCCAGACCTCATCCCCACACATCATTGCCATACTTTATGGTCATAATTCATCTGTATACCTCATCCCCACACCTCATCTTCCCCTGGGGGGGGTCCATCCCAAGACCTTATCCCCATACATCATTGCCATACTTTATGCACGTATGCATGCATATGCACACACACACACACACACACACACACACACACACACACAGACTTCATACCCATACATCATTGCCATACTTTATGCATGCATGTGTGATACGGTGGTAGAAACGGGACGGTAATTACGATAACAGAGGGGCGCTCATCAAGAGGGATCCAGTTTTGGTGGGAGATCGACCAAATTACATCATTCGTTACGTCATTGCACTCGTGTACACAATATGATG
>JBCAUI010522734.1:0-11799 GCA_038406195.1 Haplosyllis anthogorgicola | reverse complement strand
AAATGCAATATCATGTTACAGGGTCACACTGCATGCATTGTGTCATGCCCCAGTTCTCACCTCACACCTAATCAATTAACATGTCATGATGCCCTATTTCACAGGACTTTGTTTATATTTTGGTTTGGTATCAGTGCATTGAGGTGTCACAGGAGGTGTCACCTTCTCCTAAGGAGAAATCCGTAAATAGAAGGCAGTATCAATATGTTTGTACCAAAAGTTTCTTCAAGCTTTGTAATATAGTACTTTATGTATCCAAAAACACAATTAACACCATTTTCTTGTAATGTCTGAGTTCTCGTAATTTGAACTAGCTGGTTATTTTATTATCATTTATTATTATTTTTATCAATTTTGCGGCTATCACAACCTATGCAGGAAATTACAGGTCAGCATTCATGCAAAAGATTCATAAAATGCCAGATTATAGTTTGATAGGGCTGGAGGTCTATTTACCACCTGCGTATGCAAGAAGGTTCTGTTTTCAGTTGTGTCTGTCTGTCTGTGTGTCCGTCTGTCCGCCCTATAACTTTTGAACTGCTTTACCTAGAAACTTCATTTTTAGTATGCAGGTGCATCTTGATGATATCTAACTCAAGTGTGAGTACGAAGGTCATTTGGCTAAGTTCAAAGTCACAAAAAATGTCCAATTTGGACATCTGTCAAAATCATATGTTCTTATATTTGTGAGCAAAACATTGTTTGTTTTTTTGTGAATTTGCTGTGTTTTAATATTTATGGCGTTTTGCGTTTTAATGACTATTTGCGAAGCGATCGGTTCGGCTTACGATTGAACGGCATTCTTGTTAATACTGCTCCCACTTTGCATTAGACTATGAAATCGGTGTAAAAACTTCAAAGCTTCATGGTAATTGTTATTGTCTGTTACAAACTATGTTACCTTCTACGACATCAACAACTGCGCTGCATGCCGTGTGAGCTTGGTCAAGAATACCACTCGAGTAGTGGTCTCCATAAGCCTGACAGACTTGCACATCATTCACGCGGATCTCAAACCGGCCAGCTTCAGCATAGTCCACAGACAAAAATAGAGAGAAGTAGTACAGTCCATCCCCACCAGATGGTACCGTAAACACTCCCGTCGTGTCATCGTAGCTAATAAATAAAAGAGCTGTATTCAAGGTTTTTCCAAATTGGTTTAATGGAATTAGGCTAATTAGGCTAATTATGTTTTCTGGGTTTTTTTAAACCAAAATTGGCAAATACTGAGAAGGACTTAAACCACCATATTCCTAATTATAATAATGATACTGATATTTATATCAGAACTTTAATTGGAATTAAACGACAATATGTTTCTGCAATTAATATGTCCATTAAATTAGGTAAATTAGGCTAATTAGCCTAATATAGAGCAGTAAAATCAATTTGGAAAAACCTCGATTGATTTACATGCTTTTCACATGTCTGTGTTTTGCCCCTTTTCATCACTGTTCTAAACGCAACTGATGGCACATCTTTGGCCTTTATCAATAATATCATTCTCTTATCGAAACATGACTAGAGGAATTTTCAGCGAATAAAATTGCTGATAAAGCAGTAGGGTACAAAGTGAGGCATACAAAGTGCGATTTTATATCTAAAAGTATGTAATGCTTTGCTGAACTGCTATGGTAAAGCATCGGAGTTTGCTGTTGCCCCACGATTTTGGCAGCACCTGACGGGAAATAACATACACGCTACACTTAGTACCCTACTGTTTACAGTTTGAGGATAAAGCACGGCTACTTGTCCAGTCGACACTGGACTGTACACAGAGCAAGAAGGTTCTCCCAGCAACTCGAGCTAGATTAAATCGCAATTTCTTGCTGTGTCATGCACAACGTAAACTTCCTGCAATGTAAGGAAAACATGCTCTGTAATGTGAAAAAACATAACACGTGAGAAATGAACAAACCCGTCTCCTTGATTGAGGAACACCTCCGTTGAAGACAAGAGTTGATTCAACAGGAATACTGGAATAAGATGTCAGGATGGCATAGAAGGCAATTGTGTCTGAAAGAAGAAAAAACTAAAGTAAAAAGTAAACACTATTGGATCAATTGATCAGTTTAATTTTTGGTAGACATTTGATTTCTGTGCATAGTTAACTTTTCAAGAAGGAATTCTCTACTGTGTCTCTTTGATTTTGGAACAACAAAAAATTATAACACAAAATTATGTTCTCTAAAAAAATTTAAAATGAAACAAGATTCATGAGTCTTTGCGTATCAGAAACGAAGACTGTATCATCTCATGAAAAACATAATAGTTGTGTATCAACAGAGTCTCACGCTATGTTATTTGTACGATTCAGTACAAAAGGCGTGAAATTGAAGTACTTCGAGACGTTCCAAAATGTCTAGGAGTTTGATCATGATCAGGAGAGCCAAATAGATTTGTCACTTTATGGAGATTCGCGATAGAAGATACTGCCCTCTGTGCACGCTTCATGAGGCATGGGAATTCCCGATGTTGCGATAAATATTTGGACCAGGCTTCTGCAAAAGAAAATTCATTCTAGGTTTTTCTTAATTCGTACCTAGCCTCATTTTGTCTTATTTGTTTAATCTGTCTAATTAGATAGGATAAAAATGTGCCAAAATATACCAGTTGCTTATATGACATTATGTTCAGTGGATGTAAATCGAATCGTTTCTGGTAAAACTACCATATACTGTTTGAATATACTAAATCCATGTATCATTACCAAAATTAGTACATTGCAATACTATCTAATTAGACAGATGAGCCAAATTAGAAAAATAAGTCTAGGTACGAATTAAGAAAACCCCCTATTGGGTGATTTGTAATGCGTGTCTGTGAACAATACTGCAATATTATATTTAATACTATTATATTTATCATTATATTGCATTCTCAAAACAAACTGTTATGCTTTATATTTGTACCATGTAGGCTCTTTAGAAAAGAATTGTACCATTTTCAGAGCTGCTTCCACCGTTTTCCTCCAGAGCTGTGATTCTTGTGTCATGGTTAATGTCCGTCATCTGCAATCCTGAAAAATTAACTCTAGAATATCACAACAAAGAATTAAATGCTCCCTTCATGTAGGGTGCCGAAAGTTGCCGAAGGGAAGTGAAAATTCTGTAAATTGAACTTTTTTTCTGCGGGAAACAAGAACATAAACAATAAAACCGTCATACCTTGTATATTTTCCTCCACTGCTGTGATACTTGTTTCATGACCATCAGTTACTTCTTCCAAATCTAAAATTTTGTACAAAATTTTCTTCAGGATTGACAATATGACTTGTGTAGATGTGAATTGTCTAGAAACATTGTACCATTTGAGTGCGACCATTTACCGTGTAAATAAGAACTGATTGGCGATAGCGCTGAAAATACATAGTTCCAATATTGATAAACCTTTCGTTTCGATATTTACCTCCAACGTTGCCTTCAGTGCTTGTGATTCTCGTCTCGTGATCAGCAGCTGTTCCTTCAAGTGTTTCCACCCTCTCCTGCAGTTCACTGAGCTGTTTCCGTCACCCCCTCTGTTGTCTTCTAATTCAGTCACTCTGAAGTCCAGCTCTAGAGTTGTCACCTGAAGATCTGTTTAGTGCAAAATGTAATATTCCATTTAAACCCTATTTATCTTTGATACTGTTATATGCTAACGTAATTACAAAAAATTCACATAACTTCTATCTGATCTTCAACTTGATCCAGGTCTTCAGTTGTTTGATCGTTTTCTTCCTCCAGACTGAAGAGTCTCTCATCCTGGATGACTTGCTCATCAAACAGGAAGTTGATGTTTTCAACCAATCCGGACACATCCTCCTCTATCTCAACAACCTGCAAAAGAACTTCTTCGTTCAAACTTGTCAAAGGAGGAGATCAACTTTAATTCTCTTGAAACCGCGTGTGAAAATTGGGCGGGGCTGAAGTTACCCTCATTCACTCTACGAAGATAATTTCTGAGCCAGGCTTTGGGGCAAAATTAACACTGTCGGTAGTGTTTCGGCCACTCACACGAACCTCACAACAACGATTTTAAGACTTTAAATTCCAGATTATGTACAATGTAAGAAACCTGGATTTCCAGCAAAGCCACTCTTTCCTCTATGGTTGTATTTTGAACAAGTTCATCTGAAATTTAAAAAAAAAATAAAAAAAAATAAAAAAATACATAAACATTAAAAATTCAGGATGTGCACTTGTTCCATATTAGTTACCTGACAGTGGGGCGTCTAATTTTACTGCGGAACCGTGAATTTTATTCGTGGTTTTTCTTGCCTTGTCATTTTCAATGAGTTCCTTGACCATTTGAAACAACTCCTAAAAATAACAACTTATAGTATTAAAAGTAAGGGATTAGCGCTAATTTAATTTGCTGGCATGCGGGCATTTATTTTACTTTACAATGCCGATTTTCCTCCCTCCAATCCGATTCCTCACCTCACCTTTGTCTGCCTGCCCCAACTGGGTCTGCCACCTAGCGGTCCACCATGTTGAAAAATAGACTTGATACTACTTCCAGTGATGCCAGTAACCAGACAAAATGTTGGTGTCATCAATGTCTTGGAGAAAATATTATCCTAACAATCGTCCGTTCAGTGGACTGGAAGATGGGTAGATGCTAGACGTTCTTTCAATGAAAGAAGGAAGATGTCGCTACTAGTCTACACCTCACCTGTATTTGCTGGTTCTGTCTCTCGTTCTCTTCCTGCAATTGGTGGATAATCACTGAACACTCCCGCCCCACATGCGATAGATCCTGTAATACATGTTTTGAAATGGAAAGGACCTTTTGTCAGTTCGAAAAAGAATCAGTGAAGATTCATCGGAATATTTATAGCACAAATGCTAATGTTAAATCAAGTGTTCTAATTTTCGCTCATATTCAAACTAAGTTATTTCAAAGTAGAGAAAACAAATCATGGAATAAGTTTTGGAACAATAGTGCATGAAAACCACGATGTGGAATTCTTTTGTTTCCACTTTTGTTCTGTATGTTTCCAAATCCATAGGAATTTCATGATTTCAAAATTTAAAGCTGTCGTGGTCTAATGTATTGTTTGTATTCTAATGATGCACTGTCACTTGTACATTCAGCACTCAAACGCAGAACCTACACTAGGCAACACGATCACATTGTGCCCGTTTTGTGTTTTAGAGCAATAGTCGCATTTCTTTCTCAGGAGTCCGACGGCAAATTTTACTATAAAAGTTTTTCCAAATTAAAATTCCCTTAACTAATTCACCAAATCTACCTAATTCACCTAATTTGACAAATTTTATGAGGCAGTCTAATTGATCCAAAGCATATCTACCCATTGTTCTACAATTGCAATTAGGATACAGACCAAAACTGGTATTGCCCTTGTGTCAGGAAGTGCACTAATTTTGGTTTAAAATACTGATATCAGAAAACTAGACCTACCAAAATTCACTGTAATATCTATTCAGTAGACCAGTAAAATTCAAACTCTTATTTCGCGTTCAAGAGTAATAATGAAAACCAAAATTAATGGCGGGGAATATTCTTTGTTTGATTACATTCAATATAATTCTACGGTGAGCTCTTTATTTATATGACTCAAAAACATGCAGTAAGATGGCCGATTCTACTGCATTGTTGATATTCTGATGTGGTATCACTGCCACACTATAAATGGTAGACACACCAAAAATGGTACAGGTTTAGCTCCTACCTACTTAGGTGAAATAGGTAAATTAGTTGAATTAGCTGGACATCGAATTTGGAAAAAACCTCCAACACCTGGAGTTCATGTCCCGGCGCGGGCGATCCTGCGGCCAGAGCGCACGCCACAGTCACGGCGAGTATCAGGAAACGTATCGCAGTCATTTTTCTACCGGTTAATGGCACGGTGACTAGGAGCTTGATTTATACACATTTTACATAACTTTTTTTTCAGTGGGAAAATAACCGGCCTGTAATACATAGTCAACCTGTACATAGTTATTCACCTTTAGCGAGAACAGTGGATACTCAATTAAGTAGCAGTCAATTTATAAAGTATGTCATCCAGTTAGCATAATTATGACAATCACATGCAGTGTGAATTTTTGAGTCGAATGAACGATAGACGGCTCTCTGTATCGACGAGGAGGTTCTGTAGTTTTCTCCTACTGTTATGGAATAGTAAACTGAGCTTTAGGGGGTCCTTTTAGTTTAAAATTTCAGTAGGGAGGTTTAAACAGTTGGTAAAACTATACAATGTAGGGCTTTGTGCTGCTGTAACGTTCCATTAATTTCTGGGAATATTGTCGGAGCTATTATGTTCATTGCTACAGGCAGTGTACTTTATAAACTCAAATGTATCAAATCAAGAAACAATAATTTTAGTTTTGCCATTTTTACGTGTTCTCAAATATTAAAATACGAATATAAAAAGAAAATTGTTTTGTCAGTTGAAATCTTGTACTTTAGTGTTTGCAGTGATGACTGCGTCTGAGAATTTCAATTGACCGGTGCATTCTTAAATGTTCACCTTGTAGTAGATCTGGGTCTGTGGGAAATATACCAGGCAGCCGCACGCTGTTGCTGATAACTACCAGGATCTTGGCCACCGTATCGGTTTAGCTATTTATTAATACAATTATAATTAAGTTTAACTAATTTCACTGGCACAGCTACTGTGTAAATAAAAAATAATAAAATTGTCCACTCCTGAAATTGATTTCATTTTTTCAATAATAAAATCCCATGCTAAAATCCCATCCAATAAATAGTTAGGAGTGCATTCAAATGGTGTAATCTTTGTAGTTTTCTAACTGAAGGAAATGGCGTAAAAATATAAAACATATTACATATCATTTGAGAATACAATTAAAACAAATGCCTTAACAACGTTTTTCTTCTTTAATTTTTTGCTGCCAAATATTTACATAGATCTTGCAACAATGATTGGATAAAATATACAGCTAAATATTAAATATACAACAAACCATTAATAAGAGTTTTATTTTTTCTTGAAGACGATGCCCTCTGAAAATTTACTGGAGTTTTTACAAATGAAAGTTACGATATAAATTTCAATATGACCCAAGTTGTATTATTAACAATAGTCTGCAAATATGACAGATCTTTAGAATTAATTGAGAAAAACCTCTATTAACATTTTATGAAATTCAAACGATGTAGCTCTTTCTATGGCCTTCATATCGATACATCCCCATGAAAGTAATACACAACTTTACAGCTTAATAGAAGGTAGTAACACGCTATTCAGTATGTTAGAACGTTATCTTTTTGAATAGTAGATTGATGCAAGTTATAGTACAATATTACATATTGAATATTTACAGAAAATATCTCCCTAAAGCATTGACCTCAAATGAGTTTAAGTTCATGAATATAACAGCAGAGACCTCACAGAAAGAATATGTCATTGAGCATTTAGTTGATTTGGAATTACTTGAGTAATTAAATACCAGAACAATTGCAGTGGAAAGAAATAAAAATCAATGGTAATTCTTTGTACTGCTATGTTATGGTTCACGATCATGTCAACGTTAAGAGATGATTTCTACAATATAGAAATCTACAAATTCAAAAGTAAATTATGCAATCCAGGTTTCCCGCCTTACACCTGCTGCAGTGTACACATGACATACAACAGGCTTTCCTACAGGTTAATTAGTTTTATCTGTAGCATTGTTTTAAACCATTTCATCAGTTCAAATTGTACCTCCATGGAAACTAGATACTTTACACTGAATAAATAAATGGTTTTCAATAAAAAGTTACAAGACTTTGTTCCGGTCTTTTCACAGTCAAGAGATTAGTCTACAAATGCATACGTTAATTTATTAAGAAAATAAAAACAGATTGGTGAGCAGCATGCAATGGTTATAAAAGCACCAGTACAAGAAATTCCCGTTGCAAATTTAAAGCACAGAGTGACAAGGCCACTGTATCAGAATACAAAATATACATTGGAACAATGATCCGTCAGGTGCTGCCCCCTAACGCCTGAAATGAAAGTTCCATTAGCTTACTATGGTCAAGTCCAATATGTCATCACCATAATCACTTGTGGTGGAAGGATAACGCTATTCCAAACACATTATTTGTATTGCAATGTGATCCAGTCAACAACCGGTTATGCCCAAAGCTTAGATTTGATGCAAATTTCAAGAAAAATTAGAGAGGTCAAGTTATCGTTTAACGTCAACTTGGACGTGTAAGAGGAAATACTGAAATCACTAGATTCCCTTCAGTGGTAAACGTAGCGACGCCGAGTAACTCGGCGGCATTAGGGACATTTAGCTGCAGGTAACGTAGTGCATGATGTGACCTGAAACTTTGTTTTAGCAGATTTTCACATCATGCATGACCTGAAAATAGGGATTTTCAGGTTTTGAGTTACCTAATTGTTTTCATAAGAAATTTGAATAAAAATGTGTTCAAAACTGGTATGAAATGATAGAGTTAGCTATTTACATTATCACTATGTTAAAATTTGTCATGTAAGTTTACATTTACAATGCAAAATCATGAGTTAAAGTGACTGTGTATGTTGGAAAATTGATCAGGTTTCCCCCAAAAATTGAAACCTGAGTTTTTGGACCACGTCATGCACCACGTAACCTGCAGTTATACCTCTCTATTATGTTTGCCGCTGAGGGGAATCTCGTGACTTCATGTGACGTTATTACTTGTTTTCAAGCACACTTTTTTATCTGCATCATACTAGGCTTACACGTACAGGTACAGGGAAAAAGTGTAACTTGACCTCTCTATTGTGTTAATTTCGTGTACTGCAATTTTAAACGTTTAATGATACGAGGCTGACATGGTGTCTTGCCTCTCTTACGTGAGCCACAGCGAGAGATGACACAGTTTTACACCAACTGATCATTTCAATTTCACCAATCCCTTGTTCTCCTTCTCTCAATACACAACCCATGTACTCTCCCCCTGAAGAAACCATGAGGACACATTTAGTATTGTAGTCATAAGTAAATATATGACCCTTTTCGTCTGTCGTGAGGGCTGATGAATTTATATAATCTGTTCCTCCGGGTATTTTCAGCAAGGACCACACTACGTCACCGGATATGACGTCATGAGCAATCAAACCCCCAGAGCTGAAGAAAGGCATTTTTTCTCTTACCAGGAGTTCTTTTCCTGCATGCTGAACACAGCAAATATGGCAGGAGTTACTTATTTTGTTCTTATGTTTAACATCAACCTTTTTTGGAGGTAGCTTCCTGCAGTCTAGTTGTCTCATGCCTTGGTGAACCAGAGTCATGAACAGCAGAGATCCGGTTGGAGTGGAACATACAGCATGTGCCAGACTCAGATCAAAGCTGTACACTCTCCTGCAATCTGAAGTAAAGGGATCTGGATCAGGGAAGAACAGAGTCTTTGTGGTTAATTCTGGATCCGGAGTGGGGGACCTACAAAGAAACAATCATCTCCCAGTATGGACTGTGGATGTGCAGAGGTTCAGGGTCACAGTACCACACTAATGAGTACAAGTGCAGCACTTGGTTTTCTGTGGTTGTGATAAGGAAATTCCTATCAATTTTGAAACTGTACACTGTGTTTTTATGCTCATCAATGGTAAAGTTTGATGGTGATTAGACTTCCGTATGAAGTTTTGCAATATTTTACAATTTGGACATTATTGACGCTTTTTACGTGGTCCTTACCATCTGGATCACCAGAAGTCAATTTAAACAAGGTTTTTCATAGTTCGTACTCTGTCTAACTTGTCTTGTCTATCTAATAAGACTGGATAATTTCAATAATGATACATAGCATTTGAAGATATTGAATTGAATATTATTATTGCTAAAGTTAGTAAATTTTATCAAATAATTTTGAGTATGAATTTAGAAAAATCTCTATTGAAACAGCCTAACCAAAATGTCAAGACGAGGTACGGTTTTCCCTCCACCACTATTCCTGTCATGCCACAGTTGGTTCCTTTTATCTCTTTGGCATCTAGAATGTGACCCTGCTGGTGATAGTGCATCAGGACATTTCGATCCTCCTGAAATTTGATTGCACCAAGCACAGCAATGCTGCCATCTAACAACATGTGCAGATTATGAATCCTCGAGAAATGTGCCCGGCAAAAGTATGAGGCTGAAAAATTTAAAAAGAATTTTTTTTCTCAGAGCTCATTCAATTCAATTGTTGCGGGGCCCTAGTAATTTCATGATCTCATGCAGTTGTGACTTTTATTTTTGGGGTATGGAGAGGGCCTTGACCTTCGGTGATAATTTATTTGATAATTTCATTGTTTATTTGCAATATGTTTTAATTCGTACGACATGATACAATACTGGGTAACAATGGAACCTAATGTTTAGCTAAAATAGATGAAATTACCATCAAAAGTTTGGCGCCCCACAACAATTGAATTTCATGCTGAGCTTTTGATAGATATTTTATGATCTGATGAAAATGGTGCAATAATAAAAGAAGGTTTTTTTAGCATGAGGAAGATAATTTCATAAAATTCCTGTCGGTTTTGGAACAATAGGACATTATGGAATTCTTTTGTATCCTCCCTTGTTCTTTCGTTTCAAAACTGATAAAATTTGATGATTTTCATCTTACTTTTTTGTAACAATAGAAATTAACGAATACAGCATGATATTGTATTGTTCACAAAATTCCTTACATTTCTAGCCATGGTTGTAAAACTACTTACTTTTCTTAACGAACTTGTTCACGTTAGTTTTCCCAGGTTCCAGAGATAAACGCACAGACTTCTCTTTCTCCGTTAACTCTACACTGTACGCCTTATAGGTGACTGTTCCTTCCAGTGCATCCTTTATTGCTGACTTTGCATTTTCTATCTTCTCTGCAATGTTTTCGCATTTTTGAGGATTTTTAGCTTCTTCTTTAATGGCCACCAGTTGATCAATATGGTGATTAATCTTCACAAGTTGGTTATTAAATTCTTTGCCCATATCTTCCTTTTTCTTCTTCAATCTGTCTACCATACAATCGAGAGCATTTTCTTCTCCGTGTTTCACAGCCAGTATTATCTGTCTGTATGAGTTCAATTCTGTTAAAATGGAGTCTACATCAGACACCAAACGATCACATTTCTTCTCACAAACATTCACGACTTGATGATCTCTGTGTCTTTCACTCATGCACAAAGGACAAATGGCTTCTTTGCATTTCTCATTGTTACAAAATAAAATTTTCTCCATTGAGTGTTCTTCACACATTTCTAAATGTGACTTGTTTTCCATTTTTAGATGTTCTTTTGTTTTACTCTGGCATCATATCACAAAATCACCGCTGTCTGAATTCAATAGAAATTCACCCTTTCTTGTGTTCCTTTTCTTCAAGTTCATTCAGTTTTTGTTCTTTGGCTTGAAACAAAAAACGATTCAAAGCAGTGAAGCCAATCGTAACATGAATTTATGACAATGTATTTCAGCAAAATGAAGTTTTGTCCATGTCAGAAGTTTGGAAAGTGCTTTCTACTTTGAAGCAGAATAAACGACACTAAATATCTGAGTGAAACTGTGCCAACCTAGTTCAACTGTGAAGCAGGGCAACGCACAGGAAAAAGTACCATAGTGATAGTGATGGATTCCTAGATTGTAGTTTGTTCAACTCATTCATCGGTTCAAATACGTTTTAGGTCCATGAAAGAAAATTCATGAAATCATCCGATATTTATTTGCATTTTTATTGTTATTTACAAGGCATTATTCTAAAAGCTGTAACATTCTCTTCCAGAAATATCTAAAGAGCTCTACATCGCAACAATTACGCATTAATTAGCATTATGTAACATGTGTGTTCCATTATCGGATTTAGGGGGGGGGGCGT
>JBCAUI010522723.1:0-11799 GCA_038406195.1 Haplosyllis anthogorgicola | reverse complement strand
ACGTGGATGACAGTAGGTTCGCCCAATGGAATAAAAAATACTAAGTAAAAATCATTTTGGTGATTGAAAATTAGTACATGGATGACAGTAGATTCGTCCAATGGCTAGTACGCCCAATGCAGATTCTACTGTATATCATATACCATACAATTGAATTAATTTAATGAATAAAATTAAAAAGTGCATCTAATAATACAGTCCTATTTCTAATAAGAAAAGACTTCTTACTTCAATTTTTATGGTTTAGATTCAGGTTTTCTTCAGAAGATAAACAAATAAAATTTAAGTATTAAGCACCGCCTACTCTCTAGAAACATTACATTATTATTTTTTCTTTTCGGCTTCATTGAAGAGCCATATCTAGTTAAGTAGAAGTTAGATAATTCAAAATCTCAATGGTGCATTTCCATTCACTTATGTCTTGTACTCAGCACCTGAAGTGTATTTCTTGTTTATGCGTTTATCTTATATTTTTTCCAGAGTGTAAAGTTTTTGGGTTTTACACATCATAGAGTCGGATCAACAGCTGGCCTCCACATGCTGACACAGTGACACATGGAGGGAGACAGTGAAGGAATCTTAAACACACAATTACGCACAATTTGATGCGTTTTAATGGCGCTAAAATCACAGGAGGTCGGTACCCATGAAAACTTGTGGTTCTGGTCACTATCATGCATGTTGGGAAGAATACTGGTGTAGCAAATGGGTTTTGATGCTTCACCCATTATCTACTTTTATGCTATGTTAAAGAACGTTTTATGTGTGTTTGAGAATAGTAAAACTATGGTGAATTGGTTTCAATACGCCATAACACAGATTATTCTCTATTCTAGTCTTTGACGATGATTTTTTCTTTTCTCTTTTTTTATATTAATTTCTCATGTTAAAATACATTTCTGTCGTATCAGAGGGTAACATTTCTGTCAATATGGAGTAATAGAACGTAAAAAGCAGCATGTTAAATTCTTATGTTCCCTCTTTTGTATTCTTCGTTTCCAAACTGATAGGAATTCCACGAGATGGCCAAGTTAAAACAAATATTTTCCCAACATTGTCCATATTTCAGAATAAGCATCTCGAGCTTGACCTCAAAGAATACCTAAAATTATTGTTACAATTAAGACATATTTTTTGAAACCGCATTACAAGTGACACAAGAGTATCTCCCCAGATAAAAATATCTATTTCTTGCATCAATTCTGCTTACTGAATTTTTAAACTGAAATCTGGTGGACAGAAGGCATTCTGCCATGACAGGTATGGGCATGTACATGCCATTAGATTAATGGTGATTCTAACAATGGAGAAAAAGACATCACAGCCTTCCTCCTTGGACATCTCATGTCCAATTTCAGAGGTTCACAAAGTACAATATTTAAACAAGAAAATTAGTGTTTGTCATGAAAACCACTGAGAAAACAAGGATAATTCACCCAAATTTAAATTCTGATCTGTGTCTATGGAATTTCGATTGGTTTCCTACGAATTACCTGTAGAAGATTTCAAAAACACCACAATACAAACAATGTCTTACTTGTATTTTTAAAATAAGATATTTCAGTTATTTCAAGGCGATGCTTAAGAAATGGTAAAGTAAAATAATGAATTATAGGTTACTTTACGATGTCGAATTAGCTTCCATTTGTAGGGCACAATGGATGTATATGCTTACGCTGATTGTGATTCTCTGTTCTTTTGTAAAACTACATTGATGTAATATTATGTAGCTGCATGATTTTGACATGCATTACTAGCTGAAAATGACTACAAGTTGTTTATTTGTTTATACTTTAAGTCCAGAATGTGTTTTAATTTGCTACATAAAATTAACTCACGAGAAAAGGAATGAACTGAACATGAAGAAAAATACGTTAAAAATCGCAGTCTGTTATCCAATGAATTAAACAAATATTTGAATATACATTACTGAATTTTTAAATAGATCTATGGAATTATTACTAAACGTTAAAGGTATGCGAGTCACAATATGCCGCACTGTGTTAGTAATTGTCACCAATTGGCGGCGTAGAAAAATGCGGCTATTACCCAAAGATGGTAGAGAAGATTTTACAGCCCTCGGGGCCATAAACCCGAGCCATCTCATTAACACATACGTGTCAGGCTGTCTAGGGCTTTATTTGCTTAAAGTACTTGATGACTAGTTAGGGGATCTATCTTTACGATGTAACTGGGGCTGGTGGGAAATTAGTCTCTCTATTCATCAACCCGTGTGACTTCGCATATGACTACCGTAGTTTGTCACTTTAAACACCAATATTAGACAGTCTTTTGCAAACTGTTTAAGTTAAGACGTTACTGTTGATAAGAGTGAAAGCTCCTCTGAATACAGTGGAAATCTACTATGACGGACTGTTGTCCGAAGCTGAATAGCTAACTATAGCAAGACGGTGTTAGCCTCATCATGTTCTTAAATCTCTTAAATTTAAATGTTATTTGTTATTGGTACAGATATGTTTTAACCGTCAAATCATGATTTTTACTGAGTGAAGTCCAA
Organism: Haplosyllis anthogorgicola; assembly: GCA_038406195.1. Lineage (NCBI taxonomy): Eukaryota > Metazoa > Annelida > Polychaeta > Phyllodocida > Syllidae > Haplosyllis > Haplosyllis anthogorgicola. The sequence continues at coordinate 9,281 of JBCAUI010522723.1, read as the reverse complement.
AGATGGCACGCAGTTCAAAGTAATTTTAAACTTGAAGAAACCAACTATTTTTTAAAAAAATAAGTTTAAAATTGAACACCAAACTCGAGAATATTCTCATAGAAAACTCAATAAACCACAAATGACATTTTTTAACATCAATGTGTCTCTAAAATCAATTTGGAGTTAGAAACTGATCACAAATAAGTGACTTCATGGTTCCGTGTATTTTATGTATTCTGTGTTTTTTGTGTTTTAGCATTCTTTCATTACTCAAAAGTCGAGAAACTTCGGTACTTGTATGACTAAATGACGGAAGGCCACCAGCGTGTGAGGATGTCTGTCGGTATTCGGCAAACAAGATAGATTGAATCGGGGCACACAGCGACAAAGGGCCGGACCCGACAACGACTCGAAACGTCGCATTTACGTCTTTTATGGGAATCTTTATCTGTTAACTTCCTGTGCCAAATTGATTCTATTGAACTGATGGGTGAATAGCTTTGTTAAAGATGGATAAATGTACATGTATCCAGGGATTTTTACTCTTTTAATGAAAGGCAGTTGAATTCCATTAAGGTTGTCGGTGTATCACAGAACATGAAAGGATTGAAAGGTAGACTTGTTAGAAGAATGCTGCGTGTGAGGGAGAGAGAAGAAGAAGAAGCAAGGAAGAGAGAGAGAGAGATCCAAATTGGAATATCAAGGAATTTGGGAATATGAGGTTGCAAGAATTGCTTGTATGGCTCTTTCAACTACAGTCACAACAGAAAAATCTAACAATTACTTCATTCAAACCATTGGTTATTATGTTTAGACAACTTCAGTTACTCAGTTTTCCCAAGCGGAAGACCCGGCCTAGTCAAATGCGAATTCTTTTGGGGACACTATTATGACTAAACTGTTAATCATCTCTAGTCAACTTCTCCCCACAGTAACGTTAAATACTTCTGTACCGTACGGGTATGAATTGCTAATGGAAGCGGCGGCACTTTCATCCTACATAACGTTACTTGTGTTTAACTGTTGATGTTTTTACTACATAGCTGCGCCTTGGTAACGTTTACTGGTGCAGTTAACACAACAATGCAAATACCTATCAACTGTTTCGTAAAAACGCTATTGTAAATTTATTGTCACAAACCTTTGAAAAAAGGTATTTTAAGTACGCTCAAGTTAAAGGAAGTAATAAACCACGATAGTGAAATGTAATCGTGATGCACTTAACATCAATGAGCAAATTTAACTTGTGTTTTTGCAATACTATCTCAAACACTTTTCAAGACAATAGGGTATCAAATTAAAGTCATGATATTTAAAACAAATTATCAGTGCAAAAGCAATTTCCACAGGGAAGGATTTTAAGTATCATAATTACAAAAAATGGTGTTATTAATGTAAAATTTACCCTGATATTTCACAGTGTTGTCAAATTATAAATATGCAAGTGTACTGTTGAGATAGACGTTTCCAAGGGTGTCTCTTGTATATTTAAGATTGAAATTGTCCTCTTTTGTATTCTGCAACTTTATTTTAAGGAACCTGGTAGGAAAGGCTTTTATGAGTCTAAAGTCTTTATAAAAATCTTAATATGGAACTTTTATTTTCATAACACAGCAACAGCTTTTTCCTCGATACATCCTGCCACTGTGGATTGTAGCACCAGATTCTCCAGGACTGTGTTTACAGAAATACTCATCTTTGTTAAATGGATGGATCATGTCTGCTGTCAGAAACAGAGATACATCCAGACCTGTGCTGTAACTCCCTCACCTCCCACTCTATCTGCCTCTAGTTCTGTCCCTTTCTCTTCCTCTCTGTCCCTTCCAGACATGTTCTGTCTTTCCACTTCCTAATCCTTCTATTTACAGACCAGATTAGCACCGGCTAAATACAAATTTAGATAAGCATGGAGCTTCTTTTGTCCAGGACAAATAAGATTCTAAGCCCTTGGTATTATTTCATTGAAAAGACCAATTCTGTTGAGCCATCCCATATCAATCTAGTTAACAACCATCTAAGAGTTCCAGATTCTATTTCTCAACTAGTTTTTCTAACCATGAAACAGTTGTATCAATGACAAATGGTCAGAAAAAAACGTTTGAATCCAGAACTTTTCATGATCAATTAAACTCTTGTTTGCAAAATTCCTTCGCAAGATGATAAATGAGTGAACATAAAGGATTTAGTTGAAAACTGAAAATATTTAGTTGAGTCTTAGTAATCCATTACCTGCATCTGTCGAAGTCCGCCAGCGTGTTCTCCCGGATGTGACGTAAGTAGCGGTCCAGGAACAGATCCGCGTTCCTCAGACACGTGTCGACCTCTGGTGACGTGCCGTCATCATCCAGAATGCACCGCGTCCTCATCTCAACGCCACCTGGTGAATAAAAAATGGCAATTATTAATTCAGTGTTGATTGAAATGCGATGAATTAATTAAACATACGCTGCTAAGATTTTCTATCAAATTGACGCCGTTTCAGAACAATGGAACTCCAAATTGTATCGTTGATGCAGACAAAAGATAATGTAACCACATCAATGTTTAATTAATTTTCAGTATGATGCTCAACACTGGAGTTCTAATGGAGTCGGCAACTTTAATATAAATATGGTAACATAACGTTGTATGTATTGATTTAAAGAAATGTTTAAGATTGAATTTTAAAATTGAAATTTAAAATTTTAAAATGTGAATCAGTGTAGGTCCTGACAATATTGGAGGAGATGTTTTGTAGGTTTGTAGGTTTTTATGGGTTTCTTCAATAAACTCTGTGTGCAGATTATATCGGTGAGAAGTTACCTAATTACAGTGTGTTCAGGGAGAACGATAGGGTACTGTTCTGTAGGGACACGGTTAATGTAGCAGTGGGAGAGAATGCATAGAGTTTGAGTAAGTGGGTACGAAAACTACGTTTTAGAATAGTATGCAACCAAATAATTCAACGTGTTGCGTTTGTCTTGCATTAAAAACAATGAGATATTTTATGAAATAAATGGAATATATAAAACTGCTGTCAACTAATTCGGTTGAAATGGAGTATTTCATAGTTTAGAATTGTATGTTTTCTAGGCACAAAAATACCTTTAGATCCTTTCTTATCAATGATGAGTTTGATTACCCATTCTTAAAACTTAATGAATTTCTAGTCACAAAATAACAGGATAAAGCCTTACTCATGAAGGCAATACATAAACTTCAACATATTGAGAACATTCAGTTTGTGAATGATTTTCAGATTGAATTAGCCTGGATTTTTTATTTATATTACGTAGAATACTTTATTTTGTGAAAATCGTAGCAATTCATCAAGCGGTTGCTGAACATCAAAGTTTAAACTCTGTTAAAGTAACCCTTTAAATAATCTTCTCAAGTAGGAAAGTGACAAGTCTCTGCTCTGTTATTATCTCTCTCTATCTCTGTGATATCTTCCATCCCCTTCATACAGGGGATGTTCAGAGATAGGGCCATATCAGTCAGAACCCAGCGTGAACTAAACAAAAGAACAAGAAAGGAAACTTAAGTCATATTGTAAACATGTAGAAACAAAGGGTATGGTTGTTCACTGTTGGGTATGCCTTGGTGCTGGTAGTTGGCATACCTTTGAGGGTAGTTAGAGCGAATGATTGCTCGTCTAGGAAAAAAACTACCACCATGGCTGCCGTGACAATCTTAATCATAAACCCACGACTAGGTGTATTACATTTAATAACAGTGTTAAGCTACAAGTTTTTACGTCACCCAGACGTGACTTATTGTGAAATAACCGGATTCTACCTCAACAGCTAAAGTCAACGTAACGTCACTGAATAACTCGGCGGCATTACGTTTGCATTTCTGGTGTAATTTGATGATTTCCTCTGACGAAATTTCGCCTTTGTATAGCATGGTTAAAATAGAAAAAAAACCCCACGTTTTTAACGGGAAAACGTGGTGCTTTACCTCACTAATACCCCTTTACATGCATACCCTTATTTGATTGCTTTAAAAAACATAACACACTTACATAAATTACCCCACAGTCTCAGACCTGCGTAAACATTGGTTTAAACAATTTGCCTCCATATCTTTCAGATTTTATTTTATTTTGTGAGTCAAATGTGAAACAAATGCGTCAGGACCTTATAAACAGCCCCGTGACATTATTGAATGAATATATCAAGAATATTCTTGTATGCCTGTGCTATTTTTCCAGTTGAGTTTACAACACAATATTTATCAAGGTTTATTACAATTTATTCCAAATTGTTGGGTATTCAAGTTGATGTAATAAAAAATTTTCTGAAATTAAATAAATAACGTGTGAGCAAGGCTGAATTATTTTGAAATTTTTTGCTTTCAAATTTTTAAAATTTGAGCTTCACTTCCCATGTTTTCTTCAGCATGCCAATAAACGTTACATAAGCCTTTATGCCACTTGTTGCGGATTGAAACCACTTGAAACTGATGCTGTCATCCAACAACAGTTTACTTTACACGTGCACTAGGTACTTGAGATGTACTTGTAGTGTACTTAACACAGGTGTCCCGTCTCCATGGGTTACATAACAGTATAAGGTAACCCCGGGTTACCATTCACAGGTTAACACTTAATAAGTGCACGTGTGAAAGTATCAAACCCTTCCAACACATCACTTAACAAAGCGGATAGGTTTTATTTGGAGGAAGAATTCCATAAGTGTTAATCTGTATGTCATGGGTTAAATGGGGTGGTGACCCAACAATATTGGTAAAAAACCGTTTAGACTCAGTTGCGTAATGCTAGTCAATAAACGTTCAGATTCAGTGATGTAAGGCTTTCAAACCGCACATATCTTTGGTCACTTTAATCTGGTGGGACTAGAAATAACAAAACTCTAAAATGTTTCTTTTTTTTTCAAAATATTTAAAGGTGTATTGATGGTAATAAAATCAGGAAAAAGTCATTTAGATCTCAAAGAAGGAATTTAATTTTGATAGAAAATCGGACTTTCGAAAGTTGTCATGTATTAAATGGCCACATTTTATTTTATTTATGCCAATATATGAGCATAACTGGTCTTTCTAAAATATACTTAAATTTCTGTAAATTAAATTAATTTAATTCACATAATTAAAACTGGAACTGACAAATCTATTTTAAATTCAAATCTGGATATTATTAAATGCCAACATAAAGAAGGTAGAGAAATAAAGATTATCTTGGTTGCGAAAGCTTCTTTTTATAAGACTAACCAATTTAGAAATTGATGGTACAGAGAAAGTAATTTACAATTTAGATGACCTCATCAACCTATTGTTTATTTCCATCTACATTTTCCGCAGATGTGGGACCGTCGAGTTTACATCTGTGAGAGTCGATAGAATAGACGATGCTCTTCCACATCCGTTCTATTCAACGTGATCTATGTTACCTACTCTGAACACAATGTCACGGGGCATACCTAATGGCATACCCTAGACCAGAGCGTGTGAACCTTTGGACTCGTACCCTGACACAGGGTTAACTAAGCTTATTCACCGGCCCCAACCCCCTGACCAACCCTACTCCATACATAGACGGACAATATTTACACTCCTTCGGCAGCTGAAGCTCGGCTGTGTATGGATGTATAGAAATCACCCAGGCTTTAGTGTGTAATCTACTGAGAATATCAAATAAAGTTTTGTCAACATTAATAATGACCTTAAATTTGTCATTGCTGTCACCCTTGATCTGAAGGTCCCAGAATGTGTAACTCTAGAACCATTTAGTTTGTGAAATCCAACAAATGGCAAAGTCTAGTTCACATATTTATAGACTTTGAAGGTTACTTTCAAATTTCTTTTCCTTTATGTTAGAAAAGTTCATGATGCTAAAGAAAGTGTAACGCAGAGCATTGAGATTCAAATAAAATGAAGCATGGTTTGATTTGTAATGGTCTGTACACAAACAATTTTGAATCAATCAGAAAAAGGTCAAAGTATTCAAGACAAATAAATTGGATAAAATGGGTAAACTTTATACCACAATCTTACACTATCTTATACTTAACTTGTGTGTTATATTGTAACAAACTTTACAGTTCCTTATTCAAAGTTAACACAGCCAGAGGTCAACTGGCAAAGGGTCAGAATAGTAATTGGTAACAGTGTCAACCACCAAGGAACCTAAAGTTAAAATGGACCTATAATTACACCAAGGGCAATTGACAAGTTTGTTAATATTCCAAATGTGTAAGTGAGAATGTGTGAACATGGAAGCCAATAATATAAACAATAGACTGAGATTGGAACCCAAACTTAAAGTATGAATTCCCTAATGAAATGCTCTGTAATATGATGTACATAGACTACAATTGAGTATAAAATGTTGTGAGTGAAATTGATAGCTTACCTGGTGTGTATGAGTGAACAATGGAGGAAACAGTTATCACGAGGAGAACAATAATCTGTAGAACAATACAACTTCCATACACAGATAATTCCATTGTAACAGCGGTTAAATCTTGTTTACGGATATCTTCTCAATACACAGTGTCTGTTGTTCAACTTGTGTAGAATTGTGAATGATGTTACAGTTTCTTCATCCAACTGATGTAAGGCTTTAAACACGTAAAAGTTTCACAGACTCTGCTATCCAAAACGTACCAATTAATTGTAAGGTTTATCAAACAGAAAAACTGATGATCCGTTGTTAATTGTGCAATTTCACTTTGGAACAAGAGTTACACTGTCTTTTCACCCTTCATAAATCCCTGATGTTCAGCTACATTACATGGACAATGAGGTAACTCTAAGCCTGTTAACAACCTCAGCCCTTAAGACACATGATGTAGTGATTTCTAACACAGGGACTGATGACACTCTACAGAATGATGACATGAATGAGATTTTGCTACTTTCAAGGGGCTTTCAGCACACCAAGAGAATGGTCACGTGACTGTCATGGCTGACTGATCACAGGAAGCACGGGTTGACAGGAGAGACATGATGGGAGCACTGACTGTGTACCTCACTGAGGCACTATCACTAGCAAACCATTCAAATATCACATCAACACTTGTCAATTGATTTGTTACTGATACACCCTCTTCCTTTCTTAAACATCTTAACTTTACTTTTTAGTGCGATTTTTTGTGGTCGGTTATACTAAATATAAAATAATGATGACATGACATAAAACTTCTTGTTGTTTATATATTGAAGGAACTGATGCAATTGAAATAAAAATCCGAGACCGCTCATGCATCGAAGCGTCACACTAATAATTTTTTAAACTTCTCAATTTAAACCATTGGAATTTCAATGGCTTGTGGTTATTCATAAGTGATGACGAAACAATAGAAATAGAGATTTATTTTCAAATTTCTCCTAGAAATAATTTAGAAAAATTAAAAGTACTAAATGGTATGTAGTAATAATAACCAGAATAATCACTGGTTGAATTCAAAATTGGCACAAACACAAAATAAGGCATCAACTCAAACCTATGACTCCAGCAACCCTTCTAAGAATTAGCAAATTACAAAGGGGAAATCATTTCTGAAAGGTCTGCATTGAGGACCTGTGTAACCTACACTGATGGGCCTAATATACAGTTATTTCCACAATAAGCCACAACAAGCCCTGAATGTTAACATTCAGTTGTGTAGCGAGGCATATGTCTCCCCTGAAGGAAGGATTGAAAGAGACTTAGACACTAAACTGTGTTAATATTCACCTTATTGAGATGTGAACTGTCTAATTGTGGCTCAAAAGTTTCCTTTTGAGCTTTGAACATGGCTGTAATGAAATTGGTTTTCTTTTCTCCCTCAACTATTTTGGTGTTTAATGAAATGAAAGGGAATGCGTACTTTTGGACTCAGTATCCCACACTGCTATTTCTTCTCACATAACACAACTTTTTTATTGCGTAGTTCACTTTGTGTTGCTTAAATTTAGAAACCTGATACAATGCACCAAATTACACGAAAAGGACACTGTATGATAATTCATATACCAAACAAAAAAAATTGTTTGGAATAATGAAGTCATGTTCATACAATATGAATTCAAATTGTTTTAATTTTTGATTTTATTTCTTTTTTGTGTGATTTTTATAACACTTCAAAGCTTTAAATTAAATGAATAACTTAATAAATAGCAAATTGTAAATCTGTTAACACATTACAGGAAAGACAGTGAAAATATAAATCAAATCATGAAATTCCTCTCAGTTTTGGAACAACAGCGTATCAAAAGTATAGCATGGGATTCTTTTGTTCCTTCTTTTGTTGTGAATGTTTCAAAATTAATAGGAATTTTCTGATCTGGAACGTTATTCTTGTTATTGATCTAGCGCGAGTTACTGGGAAAAAATGCTAGCTCTTCATACGGCCAAGTGCTGCCCGTATATTGGTCTTGTACTTAATCTACGCATCTGATTTGCACAAATTCTCAAATCAATAACTTTTACAGCATACTCTTTCCTGTGAAGTTTTGCTTGATCCTGATCTCCCCAAAAATGATTTTGTCGCTTGACGTAAGGACTTTTTCTTAATTCTTTAACCGTCTAGGTAGATTAGGCAGATTTGGCTGGAAATTTAGACTAGTTTTAGTACATGACTGAAAATAGTTGAAAAGTACAACATTCAGTCCTGAACCTGAAATTAGTCACTGACCACTATCAGTTATTTTGCTGATATAATTCCCTGCCTAATTTGCCTAGTCTGCCAGATCTACCCAATTGAGCAGATGAAAGAAATAAGAAAAAGTTAGATTGTTTTGAATTTATTTTCTTTTAAACAAACCGAACGTAAAACCGTGTGATTTAAGCTCATTCGGAAATCGTCTGAAGATATTGTGGTTTCCTTTCCTCTCAATAACTTGTATATGTCCATATTTCCCTTGAGAAACTTTGTAATTACATTTTAAACTTTCTTAACTGTTGCTTTGAAAAAAAGGAATTAGAATTGGACATTCTTCCTCCATTGTGTACACCTGTGCCAAGATCATCAGCGGAAGTGAATGAGTGTGCACAATGGCTTCTGACACTTTCCACCAGAGGAGTCAATATTTACACTGGCTCAACAGGTTCAAGAGACCACCAGACAAAAACTCTTCCCAATCAAAGGTAAATATGTTCAGAGATTAGGAAGGATGTTCAAACATTATCCTTTCTTATGATTTAGTAACAAATGCTGTTGATACATGTATAAGAAACCTTGTAATGGGGCAGAATAAATTGGCTGTGTATGGCTTGTTTCTTCATACTGTATTTATTTTATTGATCCTCATGCTTTCAGCAATGAGGGTCTATGTATCGGACGAAATCTACATTTGTGTTCTGGGCCGCCATT
>JBCAUI010522712.1:0-11799 GCA_038406195.1 Haplosyllis anthogorgicola | reverse complement strand
TTTCCTTTTGGGGGGGGCGCCCGACGGGCGCCAAACCTATTTTCGCCCAAAATTTACCAAAAAGGGCAGGAAAAGGAAGAAAATTGGGGCCGTTGGGGGGGGGCGCGCGCTGGCGGCGCCCCCCCCTAGATCCGCCAATGCCTAATAACATGTACTACCAATAAAGATCTCGAATCAGTCTCACTCATTTAATTAATTGCCCATTGATGAATTTTTACACATTTTTGCACTAACACACATGAAGAGACATGTGGATGAAAGCATCACTTAGGCTTCAACCAAGCTTTTCATTATTTCGTACCTATAATATGACCTGACCACGAATCCGACATACCGTGTCTGTGCCGATAGTTTCATGTTCTTTGTCTCCATAGTAACCGGTGGTAACCAAGGCGATGGCAGGGAACTTGTTGTCGAAATGTTCCCTCAGCTCGGTGCACGTGTACTCCTCAGACGTCCAGACAAACTTCTCAGCATTCATGTTCACTGTCGTGTTTCCTAAACTGCAAGTAGATGTAATCGCAACATCAACGAGATGGCTATTTAAGCTATGTTGTCTATCGCATGTGACTTTTCAATTATCAAATTGACGTCATCCTTGGCAACAGCACAGGATAAACAAGAATTCTTTCATTTTGTCTCGATTTCCATTTTGAGGGTCACCGTCAGTTTTTCAGACGAAGACTACATAGCCTTATCGAATTTCATTCGATAGACAATGAAACTGAATTTTAGGGAAAGTAACGTTCACAGGGGCGGATCCAGGATTTCCGTGAGATGGGCGACGGGACCTTTAAGGTAATTGAATAAGACGCTCTTTATTGATGTCCTTACAATCCACGTAAATTACAATAAATTGAAAATGTTGGAGGGGGCGTACCCGTAAGCGCCCCCTTATCCACTTTTGGTTGTTTACAATCCAGTTGTCCTTATACCAAAAACTTGTAAATCCATGATATTATTAAGTTTAAATAATACATTGCAGATACTCATTTAAATAAAAATTTTCTGACATTAAGCTTGAACCTTATTGTCGACAATTTGTTATTTTTAAATGTACATGTAAACAGCAACTATTAGAAGACTCTAACAAAAGCTCGAGCACTCTGTTGACCTATTTACACATTGTGTTCACGGATCATTGAACACGAAACATTGTCTGACACGCCACGGATGATCTAATTAAAAAGCGAGGTTAAGTTACACGTTGTCTACATCTTGCACGTGTATGTTTAATCAAGAGTGAATTTAATTTTATTTAATTAGATTTAAGAGTGACTTTGTAAGGTTGGCTGTGTTCAGACAATACGTCACAAGATGTCGTGGGCGATGTTACGTTACCACTGCGGTAGGATCTGGTGATTACCAAATTATTTTCACCTGTACACTGTGATGTAAAACGCGTAACTTAGCCTCGCTAAAATTTCAATTTCTTGACTAAACCGCTTGTACTTTGCATGAGATGACATTTTCAACGTAAGTATTTCAATCGTGTAAAATTACACATAACTTTAAATAGAACACCCAAGTAGTTTTTTTCATGTTTAGAAATTTTGTCATTTTTTAAAATATTGTCAAAAACAACTGTTAAAATTTAATTCAAACTTAACATGGACAATATTTACGTTTGAGCAGCAAACTTGCTCTCATTTTTTAGTTTGTTTTTTTAACTGGAACAAGTTTTTCAAAAATGGCTGCAAGACACGAGCATTGATGGAGTATGGAGAAATTGGAAGATATACAATCTAAACTATAACTACAGGGTAGGAAATGAGGGCTGCTTTCTCCATGTCATCTTTCCTGATTGGTTGGCTAGTTGACTGGTTCATCATGTTTACTTGTGTAAGCAGTTTAATTTGTCACCAGTATTCAGTCTACTGCTGAATAGGTGACATGGAGAACGCAGCCCCAAGTCCCCTAGTTTCTTACCCTGTAGTTATAGTTTAGATTGTATATCTTCCAATTTCTCCACGACATCAATGCCCGTACTCCAAGAGGTTGTCTGGCATTAAAATTGTTTGTCAATATTTACTTAAGATAGTTTAATAATAAACAGTCTCATGCGTTTTGTAGTTAAAGCTACTCAACCTGTTGATTTATTTAACATAATTTGGATTGAAATGAGGTTAGATAAGCTCTCAATTGAACACAGTGGTAGAAATTGTCTTCAAAGTAGACCGACTTACTGAAAGATCGCTTAAGCTTTAGAACTATTGAAGACAATATCAGAATTGTGATTCTTTGACTTTTAAAATCAACATTATTTATCTGAGCAAATTTCAGTTACAAATTACAAAACTTAAAAAAACTCCACTTACTTAAGAAACATGATGATATATGTGATAAAAAATCTGTAAATTAGTAATATTTCAATATTCCCCTAATATTCCAATGGCTCTCAAAGATTCTACATTTCAAACTGGTCATATGCGTCGCTGGGTGCTTGTTGCAAATACATATTAATCAAACAAAGGGCCTTGTTAATGTTCACTAAATACATTCTGTAGGTGCGAACTTATTTATTTATTGACAGGAAAGAGTATTGACAATTAAGGAAACGGTTTATTTGATTGGAACTATTTTATTTACTTATCTGTGTAAACAGGTTTATTCTGTATCAATGGAACACAGTGGGGAATCAAAACCGAATTCATCATGGAATTTAATTTCAGATGAAACAAATATTTATGTTAATAATGACATAAATACTAACAATACTAAATTAACTGAACTGTGATACATTTAATTTGATCGAATTTGTTTAAATTTTATAAGACACTTTCTTATAATCTTCACGTCATTCAAGGTCATCTAAATAATTTAAGGTCATTAATTTTTTTCTGTACAGTAAACTCTGTATCGGTTGGACTAGCCATTGGGCGAACTACTGTCATCCACGTACTATTTTTCAATCACCGAAATGATTTTACTGTATTTTGCACTCCATTGGGCGAACCTACTGTCATCAACGTATTTGTGTTGATGAATATTGGTTAGTTCGCCCAATGCAGATTTTACTGTACTTTTTCATTAAATTTGATTCAGTTTCGTGTGAATGATATCAAATGATCACCTGTCAATGAAATTATAAAGAAAAAATAATTCTAAGCAAATTGTTTCCAAAGAAATGATCTAAACATATTTAAATTATCCAATAATCTAAACATGTTCCAATTTTCTTGTTATTTTTAAATGAGTCGAAATAAGAAAGATTATTAACTACATCAATTGACTTAAAGATCAACATTATTTTAAAATCTTATTTGTAAATTAAAAAAAAACAAAGGTTAAGGAAATAGTTTGATCAGTTTTTATTTAAAAGTTGGCTGGGGACGACGAAAAATTGTCGCAAGATTGTTTCAAATCAAATGGGCTCCAGTTTTTGCCTTTCGGTGAGTGTTTGCTATTTTAACCTTAAGGGGGATTGGTCCTCTTCACTGCAGCAAGTTGGCAAAATTTTGTGTAATTTTACAAAATTGAAAATAATACAATTTATTGTTGTTATAATATTTCCTCTGCACAAAACTTTTAAATTTAAGTGATAGAAATGAACCTATGTCATAAATTAGCAAGCTTTTTTAGTTGTAGAAAGGCTAATATTGTATTTGTGACCTTTTCAAAATATTGAATTTTTTTTATCCCAACTGGAAAATATAATACCTAATTTGGTAAAATTGGTTTTATATCTTATTAACAAAGAAAAATAATGACATTTGATGAAGATAAACATCATAAAAAGTATTATTTTGGGATCATGTTTTATATTTGAGCAATTAATTAGGTGTAAAATTGTCTGATGCAAAATATCAAGGGTGGTGACCCCACAATATGTATTATTTTTTATAATCTACTTTTATGTAAGACAAAATGTGGGAAGTTTTGTAAAACTGAATTGACTTTTACTATCAGAAATAAGACATAATGTGTAAATTCCTTAGTATTTCTATTGTATTTGGTTAATTTTCAAATGCATGATTATTTCAAAAGAAAGCATGGAAACCCTACTTAAAAATGCCTTTATTGCACTCCATGTGAAGTGACTATTCTCAGAAAAAAATATTTTAGAATCCTATTGACATTGACTGAAGTGGACCGATCCTCCTTAAACGCTACCCTAAAGTTCATTCATTGATAAAACGGTAAAAATTGCTAAAGGAAACTTTCGAACTTTTGAACTGTTATTTGACGGATGAACAAGTACACCCAAACTTTTGCAAGTTAGTTGGATTGTAACATGATTTAACTTAAGGAAATTTAAAATCTAAGGAAATTAATTTGTCACATTTTATATCTTTTGATTTTGTTTATCATCATACTATTTTTTGTCACTTTTTATGTTTTAGTTTTCACCATGATCATTTTATTCGTTTTAATTTTGTATCTTCACGCTCCGATTTTTTAAACTTTACAACTTAGAAAATTTGGAATGATCTGTTTGGAAGAACAGAATTTGGCATTGTAATAACGATGCCCATAACAGCAAGGCATAAAGACTAACGCGATATTTCTGCTCTGATACATTTATTTAAAAATGTTGTTATTATCATCCTCAGTTATTCAAAATTATACATGCAAAACTTGAGATTAACAAATTTAAGAAGACCTACCTCTCAAATTATAGTCTGTCCATTTATTAATACCACGTTAAATTTTTCGCTTTAACAGTCCGAATTAATTCTCCAAGTGTTCAATTCGTAATAGATATGCCATGTTGTTTAAACCCCCATGTGTGTTTATACAGATAAGGTATATGTACTTGTAGGGTGTATGTTGAACTCACCCTTACCGGTTGTATGTACTGCGACAGTCATGCCCCGTCTGCTAGCCTCGTCCTCTTAATTCAGTCAGCTGTGTATTCTGTTATGTGAGGCAAACACATTACACATCTCATGCATGAAAAAAGGCACAACGTACTGGTTTCAGCACACACATGTGTATTTAGAGTTTAATTCATTTCCATAGGGATAATGTAAATAAATACCGCATGTGTTCGTTTAACGAAGATATCAAAGTATAAATCTTGGGGTTAAAAATTTCTTAAAGAAAAGTAATTTTTTTCAAATAAAATGATAAGAAATATCAAACACTAAATTCTGATGATATCCTGAAGTGTGATAGATATTTATAAGATTAAATCGCATTGTAATATAACATTTACGATTTCATGCAATATCATTGCTTGGATCAGATCATGAAATTTCTTTAAATTTTATGTCAAGTGTTTCATGTCAAAAGAGCCTGACATGAAATTAAATTTTTGCAGGACTTTAAAAAATTGATAATAATTTCATGATCTGATCCGTCTTTGAAGAAACTTTTTTATTGACAGATCACAATACTCGGAACTTGTATCAGTTTGGGAACAATGGCGCATCAAAAGCACAGCGTGAAATTCTTATGTTCTTTCTTTTGTTGTAGACGTTTGGAAACTGATACAAATTCCATGTACTGAATACAGAATTGTACATTCAAATAAATAAATAAATGAACAAGGATGCCTTCCAATCAAAGGCCGAACCGCCCGCTTCGCAAACTTGACCTAGATATTATGAAGATGTACTCTCATACTGAAAATGAAGTTTCTAGGTCAAACGGTTCAATAGTTATAGCCCAGACAGAAAGGCAGAAAGGTAATGAATGAAATTTAATATGACGTTTATCTAATAATTAACGTTTATGCAGTATTTCATATTTACCTTTATGTTGAATCCACAGTAAATGATGAACTTCAATTAGTCTACTTTACGTTTACAATTTGTGATGGCAAACGAGAGGCACCATGTGTCCCTATCAACGTCTCACAATAAATTATCTTCTAAGACGAAAGATTGTACTTATATAGATCCCTACAACATTAGACTTTTGTCAGTACTCAAGTGATTTTAATCGGAAAATCTCCTACACAAAATACACAAAGCACTATGATAATTATAACGTATATTACACATTATTTCAATTAAATCAATAGAGTCTTTGTCTCTGCAGAGGAAGAAAAGGAGATAACAGTAAAAGATTCTTTAGACTGAGATAAAGGTTCCATGCAAGTCAAATGACATCGTTCTATATTATTGTCTCTATGCTGCCTCATCAACTTTTGTGTAAACAACTTAAGAGACATCAGTGATTTTTGGAAATTAATGGTCCTAGCAGATTTGTTAATACACCAGTTTTCGGAAAATTACTTTTTCAGTTATGTAATTAAAATACTAAATTTAGTTAAATTAATATATCTGTAAACAGTAAATTTAATTTAGTTTATAATTATGATTTATTTCTAATTTAATTACATTTAATTTGTGACTAATTAGTAAATTTACTGTAATGAGTGTGTGCTACCACATTTGCCAGACAAAATCAAATTCAATTCGGTAATCACCAATGAACACGGGAAGATAGACAAGATACAATGACCTCTCCAGGGGAAATTTTAAATTAGAGTCACATAATTAATGTGTAAAATGTAAGCCTATGGTTATGAGAATGCCACTCATTGTAAAGGGTTCTTATTAATCACGTTGTTGCGTTACGAGGGTGTAGAAGGGAGGTGGCTGCCATTAGCAGGGGTGTGACACGCCAAGTAACACTTCCCATTGCCATTTTTTTAATCTGGCTTAATCGTGGAAATATGAGCAAAAATAGAAAATCCTTTGCGTGCATTTGGATCTAAATTAGTTAAAGCTTGTTAGTATGCACATATTTCCATTCAATAATTAAATTCTTTACAGAAAAGAAGAAAAGAAAATAACACCAGTTAATACTGACTAGAAGTAGTCAGTGTTAAATTGTGTAATTGTCTTTGCTCTTTTCTGAAGAGTAGTTTCATTATTGAATAGAAATATATGTACAAATCTTTAACTCCTTTAGATCCAAATGTATGCAAGGGATTTTCTATTTTGCTCATATTTCCACGATTAAGCCAGATTAAAAAAAAACGGCAATGGGAAGTGTTACTTGGCGTTTCACACCCCTGATTAGGTACTGTGTTGTTGGTCCAATTTTCTCGTTCTGAATTTACGAAAACTTTGAACATCAAAAGGACGGCATACCCAAAGCTAGAATTGTTTACAAAGCAATGCGGTGACCTGAGTGTACCAGTTAATTGTTGCATTAACAATTCAGTATCTTGAACAATAAAGTCGTCGGTCGTGTCATGGACGGCAGCTGTGCTATTGATCCTGTCTTTTCATGATAATCTTGGAAGAGTCCGTTCAGTTCTTGTAACAGCACTATTTTATAATTTATTACAATCCATTTCAAGGCAAAGAATTAAGACATAAACAAGAAATAAAAAGACGGAAAACATTGTCATGAAGCTAAACCCCCAATAAATGAAGAAACGGCAACATGATTTTAGCATGATCTGGTCGTTATTATTTATTTACAAACATACATGTTAATGTGTAGGTGAACCACATAACTGCTATATCATTACATTACAAAATACCTTCAGCAATTTTTTCCATTTCAATACAGCGAGATGCATCTTCCACCCAATAGGATGGATCAAATAATTCACCCCGTGAATTGTCAGGTGCTGCCACTACTGTGTGGCGCCAAAAAGCCCCCTAGTTTTAAGCAAATATAAATGTCGGGTCAAACCTGCTCGTGAAATTGATTTGATTTTGCTACCATTGTATTTCATGCTGTATCTTTCACTCAAACGAAAGAGCATATTGTTCCCAAAATAAAGAAGACACTTCATCCTCGGATTTTTTTCCTTTGACACAATTTTTTTTCTCCAATTTGCCTCAGAAATAGAGACAAATTAAACTGTTACAAAAGTCTCAACTTACTACAATCGATGGCTTCTCTAAGTAGGTAGAAATGCAACCTCAGAAGTAAATGTAATTTTGGGGAGAAAGAAAAAAATCAGGTAATTGAAACACCCCCCCCCCCCGCACAAAAAAAGAAAACAACAAACTTTGCATTCTAAATCTTTGCAAAAAAGACGTACAGTAGAACCTGTTTTGAGCGACAGTTACTTTAGCTGCCCAAAAGCGTCGTAAAAGGCAGGGTGTCTCCCAAGACAGGGTCATTTACATCGGTTTTTACTACTTTGTGTGTAACGAAAAAGTGTCGTATAAAACAGGTTGTCGTTAAAGACAGGTGTCGTTCAAGACAGGTCCTACTGTATTTGATTTCATATTTAAGGGTAATATT
The DNA here is from genome assembly GCA_038406195.1 of Haplosyllis anthogorgicola. NCBI lineage: Eukaryota > Metazoa > Annelida > Polychaeta > Phyllodocida > Syllidae > Haplosyllis > Haplosyllis anthogorgicola. The sequence goes on along the minus strand of JBCAUI010522712.1, from coordinate 3,639 downwards.
TGGGAAATCCTGTAAGGCACCCGTAATAGCTTCAATTAACACGTTCATAATGGCAAATCCCAAGATGGCGTTAATTTTTACTTTATGTTAAGAACTAAGTGCATTACCAAATTAATATTTCAGTGTTGACATAGCAGCGGCAAAAACTGTGCTGTTTAGTTGGAAAGTATTGAGCGATGTTCTAATAGCCATAACCAAGTTAGTTACTTGACATAACTTTATAAAAGATTGTGCCTTCCAGGGTACGTTTGCCCAGACTATTACTTCATGCCTTTAAAAAAATGTAGAGATCCAGATCGTGAAATTGCTATTAAAAGTTTACGTCCATATTTCAATAACTCAGCATAAAATTCAATTGAAAATTTCATGTTTAGTCATTGAAATTTGGACGTAAACTTTTAATAGTAATTTCATGATCTGATGAAACTCCTATTAAAAGCTAAGCGCCCCGCTGCCATTACCTTAGCATTAGCACAGCATGAAATTCAATTGTTACGGGGAGCTGAACTTTTAATAGGAATTTTATGATCTGGTTCGTCATCTGTGACTTACGTAAATGGTATAATTATTGGTAATGTGTCACTAGCTTTTAGTACTAATTCAAGAGGATGAAAGTTTGAAAATTAAACAAGATAGACAGAGGCACATAGGTGTGAAAATCTGTATGGAGACGTAATTGCATTGCCTTCTTTTGCAATTAATAATTCAGTATTGACAAAAGGAGATAAAGATTAATTGCGTAATCGCCTAGTTACGATCCATAAGCTGTTTGCTATGTTTTTCTCGCTGCAAAATCAATCAACATTAGAATATAAACTTTGCACGACCAATGATTATTTTGCACTAATTTTGTTAAAACCCTAAGCGAGGATTAGGAATTTCAATTTGACATCAGATCAAATCAAGAATTTCCTATTAAAAGTTTAGAACCGAAATTCAAAACCACAGCGTGGAATTCTTTTGTTTCCTCTTTTGTTCTGTATCCTTAACTTTTGATAGGAATTTCTTGATTTGCGTTAAAGATTTCTATAAATTTTATTTCAACGAAATTCAAGTAAAATTCAATTGTTGCGGGACGTTAAAATTGATAGTTCTTTAATAATCCAAAATATTTCGAGGTCGTGTTGTTGATTTTGTCCCGTTGGAAAACATATCATTTTAAGTCAGCCTTATATTAACTGATAACAAGTCGTTTGTATTCTACTGATTAATAAATTTTAAGTGTAATTATGAAAGAGTTACGAATTGCTCGTTTTATCCGTAGGCCAAGTCGAGCTTCAGCAAAGGACTTCGTTAAATGTTTTTAACGCTCAAGTAGTAAATTTGCTATTTGTCTTAATTCAATTATAAGTAAAATATCCTAAATGGCAAAGCTCAGAACAGGCCCATGTCTGCTCTTCCTACCGAGATTCTAAAAAATTAAGCCCACTATATCAGGGGCGGGCGGAATAGATCAGTTGGTTAGCGTGTTTGACTTAGTAACGCATCACTGAGCAGCTCACCACTGTGTCGGGAGTTCTAATCCTGGCTGATGCATGAGAGGAGCCCAGCCAGTCATGCCAATACAGTGTAAAGTATACAGAAATCGTATCATTTTGGAATGGAAGAGAACAAAGGAGAGAACGAAAGAATTTCTCGCTGTACTTTTGATGCGCTATTGTTAAACTTCTGATACGAATTCCGTGTACTGCACCTCTATTGGCAGAAAAGGCAGGTGTCACACCAGATGTGACCCTCGGAATGACTGCAAGCAACTACGAGTGCAGGTGAGAGATCCACCCTGGATTTAAAACCCATTGGGACGGTCACACGAAGTCCAAAACAGGGGTAATCAGTGGTCCCACAAATGGACCCTGGTCCAACAAATTAAAAAAAAAACAAACCATTAAATCAAAAGCCCATAGAAGAATGGACCTGAGTTGGATCAGTAAAGGTCATATGTTTTGCAAACATTTGCACAAATTTCGGCAAAAATAATTCAAGTGACAATACATGCATTATTTTACAACTAAATATTTTAAATTTCTAATTAGAATGTGAAAGAGAATACAGCAATAAAATACTGCTTATTTGTGTTTGTTTCATACATATTACATTGACGCTTATGGACTTTAATATTTATGGGGTTTTTTCTATGTTTCCAGATTGATAGAAATTTCATAAAGTGTCAGGGGCTGAGAACATTTTAAGAATATCCTTCAGATCGTGAAATTACTGTTAAAAGTTGAACATCCGGCAACAATTGAATTTCAAGCTGGCAGGGCGCTTGACTTTTAATAGTAATTTCATGATCTGTCAGTCAAATACGACAAATTATTGAAGCGACGATATCACTGTTTAAATAATGCATGAGAGTCATCAAGCTAACAAGAGCGTGTAAATTAAATCGTCAAGCATGAATGCACCTCATGGTGTGCCAGTGCCATCCCTAGATAATTAGCCTTTTGTTCAATTGTTCTGTTGACGCACCTTATTTAGCAGTATTTTTCTCGGAGAACCGCCCAGCTACAACTCTGTTGTTGCAATGACTGTGATGAATTTAGTTTTTTTTGTCATATTGACTAGGCTAGGAACGTTTCCTGTATCACATAACATTTCACAACAAAACACCTAACTTGCCAAATTCCCGAATAATTGATCTAAAGATGTCTATCCAGATCAAAAATGGTATTGCCCTAATGTCAGTAAGTGCACTGATTTTGTGTCAAATGTACTGATATCAGTAAACTAAACCTACCAAAATTGGTATCACTAACATAAATGGTAGACATATGAAAAGTAGTATTGATATAGTTCCTACCCAACTGGGTGAATTAGGTGTACATTTTCGAAAAAACCCTAGTGACTGTAAAACAATGCCACCCTTGATGTAATGCAATTCAACATCATTATCGATTGTTGCAGTGAAAATGATGTCACACATTTACACCTTGCTGTCTTTGTAAATATATGATAAAAACTTATGCCAGTTTTTATCAATGTTATACATATATTCCGTATCTATTTATCCAAAAGTCCAAACTTCTGTCAAAAAAATCAATAGACCAAATCTGCACATGAACCTAACAGTCAAACACATGATTTCTGTCACCTAAAATTATATTTTGTCACCAACATAATAATATGTCCAAATTGGGAAAAATGTTTATTTTCTTCCAAGAACAAGGTGGTGCTTCTATCAGACAGGGTGCTTCAATTGGAATAAATGCGGTATACGTCAATATATGATTGGTCCATCTAGATTTTATTTGATCTTTTTAGTAATTACAATGACTTTTTTCTATTTTAAATTAAATTGAACTGATTTATTAGTTTTTCATAACGGGATCAAATCAAACAGTCTAGATTTTTCCTAATTCTTTTCCCTGCTAGGCAGATTTGGCAGGAAATTGAGACTATTTTCAGTAAAATAACCAATAGTGGTCCATGACTAATTTCTGGTTCAGTACTGAATGTTGTCTTTTCAACTGACTATTTTGAGTCATGTACTAAAATTCGTCAAATTTTTCCTGCCAAATCTGCCTAATCTGTCAAATCTGCCTAAAACGGCAAAAGAATTAGGAAAAATAGGTCCAGATGGACCTGAGCTCATTTGGCATTATCATAAACTAAGACAACATAGGTTACAATATCACATGG